>JAQJVL010002356.1:0-103961 GCA_035578905.1 Stictocephala bisonia | reverse complement strand
CAACGCTTGGCAATGCTTTGCTTGTAATAAAACAGGTCACAAAATATATGCTTGTGATACCTTTAAAAGGAATTCACCTCATGAAAGACATGAATTAGTAAAAAAACACCAACGTTGTTTTTCATGCCTTGGTAATCACAGCTCGAAAGATTGTCAGTCTCAATCAACGTGTCGCACATGTAACAAGCGACATCAGTACAATGCTACATTGTGATGTTAATCTCTCTCGTCAACCCTCTCGAGATAGTCATACGTCCTCTAGACCTCAAGATCAACATAATGCTACCTCTAGGGATATAGCTACAACTTCATCTCTCTTTGTCTCTTCTGCTGATATATTAAATTGCTCTGCCCAAAATAGCTCTAACTCTCTCTCTTCATCTAATTATACAGTGTTACTCGGTACAGCTTTAATTAAGCTAACCACCTCTCAAGGCATTTCTCATGTATTTAGAGCATAACTTGTCAAGGGCTCTATGTGTGAACTTCTCTCTGAACGTGCTGCTAATATCTTGAACGACAAGCGACATGCTTCCAATCTAAAAATATCTGGACTCGCTCAAAACTACTCCTCTACAAAGGGAACAATGTATCTAATTTGGAAACGCTCTCTGGCCACGCATTGGCCAACAAACATCAGGTTTCATATCTTAGATAAAATCTCCGTGGATTTACCACGCACTCATATCGCTTCTGACGTGTGGGACAAGGTTGTACCGGGTCGTTTTGACCGGTACATTTCGTTTTTTTTCGTCGTGGTCTGCCGGGCTGCCTGAGATCGCTTGTGCCCTGCGTTTCGCTTACTTTGGTGGCCGTTGGCCCGGTTTCGGTCGTTCCGTGTTCCAGCCTTTGTCTGTCAGGTTGGCCGTCTTCTAGATTGTTCTCTGCGGCCGATCGACTAGATATGCGAGGCTAGAGGCTCCTAAAACGTAAGTGTTCTTTTGTAATTTCTAATATCTAATCACCCTTTTTGGTGAAAATTACTTTGTTTAAAGAATATTCTGGTTTATTTGTCATTTTCAGGGTTTTGTTAAAATTGTATTCTTTGTCTAGATATTGGTTAACCTAGGTTCGAGCCATGTGCTCAATGTTACCTTTTTAACATTAATTGCTTTTCATATCTGGTTTTATATTTATTAGTAGTTTCTGTAATAATGTTTTGTTGAGACCTTTTTTCAGTTGGAGGTTTACCGATTTACCATATTTTTGTTCATTGACAATAACCTAGCCTATCTGTGTAGTTTGATTTTCATGTTATAACCTATTGCTCCTGTATCTATAGCCTAGTTTTCAGTTTGTCATTTTTTTTGTTCCATACGTCTTTTATATTTTGTTAAATTGTAATTTGGTTTAAATTATTCATAGCCTAAAGTTAATCTTTCACTGTCTTGTTTGCTCCACTCATGTTCCTGTTTGTATCTTCATGTTCAGTTTTGCGAAATCATGCACCCTTATATTTAGTTGTTATGTGTATTATTTTTGTTGTTGTGGCTGGACTATTTTTAATTGCTGTGTGTGGCCTTGCAGTCCAGGGTCCTTGAGCAGGACGTTTTCCTCCCTCAGCCTGCCGTCCGGGGATGGGTCGACATCTGCACTGCTAGCCTGGCCCTGAGGACCATGTTGGAGCCTGGGGTCGCCCGCTACCCGCTCTACATCTTTGGGGTAGAAGTCTTCTGTCCTCAGGTCAGTGCGTTCCACTTTGTTTCCCGGCGGCTGAGCTGGGGGTTTTGATAGTGAAATATAAAAAAAAAAAAAGAAGGAAGAAAAAAATGTTTGTGGAACAATGGATTATTAGGCCTAAGCCTAGGAACTGGCCATGAACTTGAACAGTGATTTTTGAAACAGCCAGGGGGATCTTGATATATATATCTTTGAAATTTAAGAAAAATAGAAAACTTATGTTAATATTTGTTGTTATTTATTTTAGTTAGTTTTATTTGTTATGGTTTAATCTTTACGTAGTTTATTTTTGTTATAGTTTTTAAATTTTTATAATGGTTAGGGCCCTATGGTTAAAAACGTTTTGCATAGTTGGAATCAGTGTTTATTTTGGATGCTTAAATCTTTTATATACTGTTTAAATTAAGGAATTGTCCAAATTATGGTTTAGGCCTAGTGCTTTAGATAGGGTTAGTTCTTCATTTCTTCGTGTAGTGTATTTATTGATGTCAGGGGATAATAGACGTACCGTGTTATATTTATTTAAAATTGTTTAATTTTTAGGCTTTCACAAAAGGGGATTCTTGTACTTTTACTTAACTTCTAATTCGGAGCTGCCCAGGGATTCCGGCTTACTCCCTGGCCTCGGTGGAATCATGGGATGTGGGGCTAAATTGCCGGGGGGTTTTGCGGTTATCAAAATTGTTCCTAAATTGGTCACTTTAAATTATAAATTTGTCTTATGTTTTGGGGGTTTCTGGCTAAACTGCAGATAGGCCATACAGTTTGTAATTGTTAGATTGGGTATTTGCAGAGTTTGTTGTTTTGTAGCGTCTGTATTATATTGTTAATTTTTGTTATCTTGTTATTTATTTAAGTGCGAATTTATATTGTGGCCTTCTGCCTGCCCGTTTTTGCATTTTCGGCTTTGATAATAAAATTAGTTTTGCTCAGCTGCCGAGTTTTATTTTGACCCTCCAACTGCCACCCGTGATCCCATCGCTTGACCTTGTTTTGAGCCATCCCCCAGTTGGCACGCTTTCCAGCTTTGGTGGGGGGAGGGGTCGCAGAGCGTGGTTGCCTAAAAAAAAAAAAAAAAAAAAAACCACTCTTGGTTGTTGACGGTGGGTGTTTGCCAGTTAGTAGGTCATTGTTGGCCGACCTACTGTCTGGTGGTCTTGGTAATACGTAAAGAAAACAGAAAAAAAGAAACAAATAAATTATAGAAAAAAAAATAAAAAAACCAAATAAATAATTTAACTTATATATAAAAAAAAAAAAAACCTAGGCAATCCGCTTGGTTACTTTGGTGAATGGGGTTCATGGGTGGATTGGAGTGGTCGGCGGTGGCTCGGTAGGCTGAGGGTTTTGTTAGTCTTGGACCCTGGAGTTGTCGTTTTTTTGGGTATTGTTGAGATTTGTTGCGTTCGAGATGGCCTATCTGCAAAATGTTGCCCTCCTAGTGAAGGAGGAGTTGATGTTTGAGTTGAGGGCGCATGGTGTGACTCCGGAGGGTGATGTTCTGAATCTCCGGAGGTTGCTGCGGGAGCAGTTGTCCGCGGGTACGGCGGTGGATTGGTCTGATCTACTGGAGGTTGGGGAGGAGTTGTTGGTTTGTAAACGCAAGGTGGAAGATTGGGAAGGGGTTTTAGAAGATTTCCAGTTGGAACCTCCAGTAGGTCGTGACCGGGCCTGCCGTCTTGCGCGTTTGGGGCATCTGCTTGCCCGCTTACATATGGTCAACCGGGCACCGGGGTTGGAACCGTCGGATAGGGCGTGGATCTTGGAGAGTGTGTCTAGGCTGGATGAGATTTTTCAGGCACTCTCCGGGTCCACGACTCCTACGGGTCTGGGTCAGCGGCCTAAATTCTCGTTGTCGCCCAGCGTGTCGAGGCCGCAGGCTGAGACAACGGCTCTCACTGTGCCTGAGGCTCCTTCTGAGCCTGCAGGCGTTTCTGTTGAGGTCGCTTGTGGTTTGGCTCCAGCTGCCGTTCCTTCTGCTTTGGCTTCTTTGAGTTTACCTTTGCTTCTGCAGCTGAGCTACCACAAGCTACCTAACCCTCTCACGCCCATGATCAAGAATCTCCCTGTGATCGATGGGATGGATCCTGAGGAGCTTCTGAAGTTTCTAGGGGCCTTTCTCAGACTTAGTGAGATGCCCGGCATGCAGGCTGGGGACTTGCTTCGCCTGATTTTCCCGTATTGCAGAGGTCCTGTTGGGGAGTTGCTGAGTTCTGTCTTGGCCAGTGATGCCTCGGTGGACTCGTTCCATCGAGAGTTACTTTCGTCGTTTCTTCCCATTCGACTCAGGGAGAGGATGGTCATGGACAGATTTTATCGGTCGCAGGGTAGGGGCGAGTCTCTGGCAGCCTATGTCTCTTCAGTCAAGGAAGCTCGTCAAGCGTTGCGCCTCACACTTTCTGAAGCTGACACCGTTCGTGTCATCCTGGATGGCATTTCTCCTGAGGAACGGTGCAGATTAGTTTTTGCTGGTGTGCCTTCGCATTGGTACATCAATACCAATGTACGTGTATGGGTGGGAGGGTGGGTTAATACCACTGTACGTGTATGGATGGTTTGGTCAATACCAATGTACGTGTATGGGTGGGTGGGTGGGTCAATACCACTGTATGTGTATGGGTGGGTGGGTGGGTCAATACCAATGTACGTGTATGGGTGGGTGGGTGGGTAAACTGCCGTAAGTTTACGGAGTTATTACTGCCTGCACATATACTGTTCTAGAAGGGTCATCCGCCCATTCTGTACGATACCAGACATTGGCACCCCGAACCCATCTTCTACACTCCACATCGTCGCTTTCATACTCCACTTCGGTGTATGTAACACGCATTCTATCGTGGTACTTACATTTCAGAAATGTACTGTACATTGACAGAATGTAAAATGTACAGTACATTTCTGAATACACTCCAGAACCACTGTTCTCAAAGTTCGTTTGGCTTTTCCCACTTCGGAGTGCTACGGCTAAGCTCACCATCCGTGCTCTCCAGTCCCAACTCTTCCAGCACTTTGGTGTGCCTTCTACTCTTGTGTCCGACAACGGTAGCCAGTTTACCTCACACGAGTTTCGTAGGTTCTGTTTTGGCAATGGTATCCGGCATGTGACTACCTCTCCTTATTACCCACAGCCTTCTCATGCAGAGCGGTTCAACCACAATCTTCGGTCTGCCCTTATTACTTTCCATGCTGAGAAGCAGAACGCTTGGGATGAGAGTCTCTCTTGGCTCCAGCTTGCTTTCAATTCTTCCAAGCATGAGAGTCACAATGCCACTCCCTTCGAGATTCTACATGGCTACCCTCCTAACAACCCTTTGTCCAACTTGTGGAGGCTAGAGGATCTTCTACCTACGGCAGGTGCCACTGACGTAGTGTCCACGTGGCGGGCTGCTCGGCGCAACCTGCTACGTGCTAGAGAGAGAGTAAGGAGGAGGTATGATAAGGGTCGTACTCCTAACCCTTTTCAGGTTGGAGATCTGGTTCTTTGTCAGGCTCACCCGGTCAGTTCAGCCGCGGAACGAAGAGCTGCAAAGTTGTGCTATCGGTGGTCTGGTCTCCACCGCATCGACAGGTTTTTGTCACCGGTGACTGCTCTGCTGGTTGATCCCCAGTCAGGCAGGGTGTTCAGGAAAGCACATGTGTCCCAGCTTAAGGCTTTCCGGGGAACGGTTGATCCAGGAGTTGGTGTTCCTGGGGGTTTCTTGGGGCAACGAGATTGATCACCTCTGCGCCCTAGGTTGCTGTTCTGAGAGAGTCTCCTTCTCTCTTTTCTGGTCGGGCCCGACCGTCAGGGTAGTTTGCTCCCTGTTCGAGGGGTTTCCCCTCTTAGATTCTCTTGGGCGTCCTTGGAGCACCACTCTTTGGAGGGTTATTTATCTTCTTCTGTTGGGTTCCCTGAGGTACCGAGTTTTCTCCCCTGCCTGGGTGTGTTGAGGTTTTGCAGAGGGATGTTGTACCAGGTCGTTTTGACCGGTACATTTCCTTTTTTTTTTCGTTGTGGTCTGCCGGGCTGCCTGAGATCGCTCGTGCCTTGCGTTTCGCTTACTTTGGTGGCCGTTGGCCCGGTTTCGGTCGTTCCGTGTGCCAGCCTTTGTCTGTCAGGTTGGCCGTCTTCTAGATTGTTCTCTGCGGCCGATCGACTAGATATGCGAGGCTAGAGGCTCCTAAAACGTAAGTGTTCTTTTGTAATTTCTAATATCTAATCACCCTTTTGGTGAAAATACTTTGTTTAAAGAATATTCTGGTTTATTTGTCATTTTCAGGGTTTTGTTAAAATTGTATTCTTTGTCTAGATATTAGTTAACCTAGGTTCGAGCCATGTGCTCAATGTTACCTTTTTAACATTAATTGCTTTTCATATCTGGTTTTATATTTATTAGTAGTTCTGTATAATGTTTTGTTGAGCCTTTTTTCAGTTGGAGTTACCGATTTACCATATTTTTGTTCATTGACAATAACCTAGCCTATCTGTGTAGTTTGATTTTCATGTTATAACCTATTGCTCCTGTATATACAGCCTAGTTTTCAGTTTGTCATTTTTTTTGTTCCATACGTCTTTTATATTTTGTTAAATTGTAGTTTGGTTTAAATTATTCATAGCCTAAAGTTAATCTTTTACTGTCTTGTTTGCTCCACTCATGTTCCTGTTTGTATCTTCATGTTCAGTTTTGCGAAATCATGCACCCTTATATTTAGTTGTTATGTGTAATATTTTTGTTGTTGTGGCTGGACTATGTTTAATTGCTGTGTGTGGCCTTGCAGTCCAGGGTCCTTGAGCAGGACGTTTTCCTCCCTCAGCCTGCCGTCCGGGGATGGTCGACCATCTGCACTGCTAGCCTGGCCTGAGGACCATGTTGGAGCCTGGAGTCGCCCGCTACCCGCTCTACAACTTTGGGGTAGAAGTCTTCTGTCCTCAGGTCAGTGCGTTCCACTTTGTTTCCCGGCGGCTGAGCTGGGGGTTTTGATAGTGAAATATAAAAAAAAGAAGGAAGAAAAAATGTTTGTGGAACAATGGATTATTAGGCCTAAGCCTAGGAACTGGCCATGAACTTGAACAGTGATTTTTGAAACAGCCAGGGGGATCTTGATATATATATCTTTGAAATTTAAGAAAAATAGAAAACTTATGTTAATATTTGTTGTTATTTATTTTAGTTAGTTTTATTTGTTATGGTTAATCTTTACGTAGTTTATTTTTGTTATAGTTTTTAAATTTTTATATTGGTTAGGCCCTATGGTTAAAAACGTTTTGCATAGTTGGAATCAGTGTTTATTTTGGATGCTTAAATCTTTTATATACTGTTTAAATTAAGGAATTGTCCAAATTATGGTTTAGGCCTAGTGCTTTAGATAGGGTTAGTTCTTCATTTCTTCGTGTAGTGTATTATTGATGTCAGGGGATAATAGAACGGTACCGTGTTATATTTATTTAAAATTGTTTAGTTTTTAGGCTTTCACCAAAAGGGGATTCTTGTACTTTTACTTAACTTCTAATTCGGAGCTGCCCAGGGATTCCGGCTTACTCCCTGGCCTCGGTGGAATCATGGGATGTGGGGCTAAATTGCCGGGGGGTTTTGCGGTTATCAAAATTGTTCCTAAATTGGTCACTTTTAAATTATAAATTTGTCTTACGTTTTGGGGGTCTCTGGCTAAACTGCAGATAGGCCATACAGTTTGTAATTGTTAGATTGGGTATTTGTAGAGTTTGTTGTTTTGTAGCGTCTGTATTATATTGTTAATTTTTGTTATCTTGTTATTTATTTAAGTGCGAATTTATATTGTGGTCTTCTGCCTGCCCGTTTTTGCATTTTCGGCTTTGATAATAAAATTAGTTTTGCTCAGCTGCCGAGTTTTATTTTGACCCTCCAACTGCCACCCGTGATCCCATCGCTTGACCTTGTTTTGAGCCATCCCCCGGTTGGCACGCTTTCCAGCTTTGGTGGGGGGAGGGGTCTCAAGGTCAAGCCTTATACACTCGATGACCCTTCCTTCCACTTACCTGGTGGCATTGATGTACTAATAGGTAGCTCTCTATTACCTCTAATTCTTACTCAAGAGAATCATTCGCTTGGGCCTCACATGCCTCATGTGATAGGCACACACTTCGGCTACATACTCATGGGTCAAGCTCCTTGTGCTTCGACTACGGATGCAGCGGTCAACTTTCCAATATCTCTTTTGTCTACTAGTGATGATCTCTTGCACTCATCTTTACAACGATTCTGGCAACAAGAAGAAGCACCAACCATCAGTGTTAAATCACGAGAAGAGATCACTTGTGACGAATACTTTGTAAAGACTCATACTCGTGACTCAACTGGTCGCTATGTTGTGCGACTTCCGTTCAGAATGGATCCCTCTGCTCTTGGCCTCTCTTGGGGTACTGCTGAAAAGCGTTTACTGTCTCTTGAACAAAAATTTAATGCACAACCTCAGTTTGCTCAGCTTTACCGCTCTTTCATTTCTGAATATCGAGCTCTCGGTCATATGATCAAAATAGACCATGTTGAGGACATCCCTCACTATTATCTCCCTCATCATAGTGTGTTGAAAGACTCTAGCAGTACAACAAAACTTAGGACTGTGTTTGACGCCAGTAGCAACACCAGTTCCGGTTACTCTCTCAATGACATTCTTTTCACCGGTAGAAAGTTACAGTCTGATATTTGTGACATTATTTTGAACTTCCGGTCTCATAAAATAGTGTTTTCATGTGACATACGACAGATGTTTCGTCAAATAAAAATCCATCCTGACGATCAACATTTTCAACTCATTTAATGGCGTGATGATCCTTCCGCGAAAATATCCACATTCCAACTCACCACTGTCACCTACGGGATGAACAGCTCTCCTTACTTAGCAATTAAAACTCTGACTCAACTTGCAGAAGATGAAGGTGCTGACTTTCCGCAGGCTGCTAACTCACTACGTCATCATACCTACGTGGATGATATTGTCACTGGTGCAGACTCGGTGGAGGCGGCTCTTGAGCTTCAAGACCAGCTCATCCAACTCTTAGGTCGTGGCGGCTTCGAACTTCGGAAGTGGGCGTCCAACTCCAACCAGTTCCTCGACAGGTTCCCTTCGGAACATCTAGAAACTCCTAGTTTCTTGCAAAAAGCACAACTTCATCAGTTCTCCATCCTGGGTATGCACTGGTCCCCTGAAGAAGATTGTTTTCGCTATGCTTTTCAATAACAAACAGACAAATTAACCAAACGCTCTGTATTAAGCCTCATTGCAAAATTGCACGATCCCTGCGGTTTTCTAGCTCCATTAATCATGGTAGCTAAATGCTATATGCAGCTCCTATGGGCTCAAGGCCTAAAGTGGGACGATGCTCTCCCCCCTGATCTCGCCGATAAATGGCAATTGTTTATTAACGACACTAGTCGTTATCTCTCTCAACTCAAGATGCCTCGAGCATTTCCGTTAGCCCACGCTAATGTAATTGAATTACACGGCTTTTCTGATGCCTCTGAATGTGGTTATGCCGCAATACTGTATTTTCGTTGTGAATCTTCTAGCGGAGAAGTGACTGTGTCTTTGTCAAAAATTTTGTCAAAAACTCGGCTCCTCTGAAACGGGTGACCCTGCCGCGTTTAGAACTTTGTGGAGCTCATCTTTTGTCCAAGCTAATTGATTATTGCCTTAGGCAGCTTTCTCATCTCAAGATTAATGAACTGACACTTTGGTGTGACTCTTCGGTAGTGCTCACGTGGCTACAAACACCTACCTACCGATTGAAAACTTTTGTAGCAAATCGTGTCGCTCAAATTCAAGAAATTATTCCTGGTCATCATTGGCGACACATTAAAGGTACAGACAATCCAGCCGATTGTGCTTCCCGAGGTGTTCTTGCATCTCAACTCGTCAACCACCCACTGTGGTGGCACGGCCCCTCATGGTTAAGTCTATCTAAGCCTCACTGGCCGATTCCTAACTTCACACCAATAGAACTTCAATCTGCGGATGAAATCAAGACTATACCTCTTAATGTGCTCACTATAATTAGTCCCACAGAGTTGGAAATACTCTCTAAATATTCCTCATGGACAAAACTCATAAGGGTATTAGCATACGTGTTACGTTTTGTTAACTTGTGCCGATCAAAGAAAGAAATCTCTGATCATTCACGCATCAGTGAACTGAATGCCGCTGAAGTAGTTACTTTCAAACTAGTACAACGTTCAGCATTTAGTGAGGACATTAAATCACTGAAGAAAGACACTGCGTGCTCCACTCACCTACGGAAATTGAATCCTTATCTGGATTCTGATGATCTTATACGTGTCTGTGGTAGACTGGCACAATGTAATCTCTCATATGACACTCGTCATCCCATTGTACTTCCCAAACGGCATCATGTTGTAAAGCTGATGATAGACGTTTATCATCGCATCCATCTCCATTCTGGACCTCAATTGGCACAAGCACTACTAACACGCAAAGTGTGGATATTATGTGCTAGAAGTATCATACGCTCACGTATTTTCCAGTGTCTCGTGTGCTTTAAGAATAAACCAAAAAACAAAACTCCTCTTATGGGTGACTTACCCGCACACCATGTTAATCCAGCTCGACCGTTCTGATCAACAGGTGTGGATTATGCCGGACCCCTCACTGTCAAGATTCACAATCTCAGGAGACTGCGACACATTAAGCTCTACTTGTGCATTTTTATCTGCATGGTTACTAAAGCCGTTCATATAGAAGTGGTGACTGATCTCACTACAGAAGGTTTATTGCCTCTCTCACACGCTTTGTGTCCAGACATGGTCTGTGCTCAAACATCTATTCAGACTGCGGAACTAACTTCGTAGGTGCAGACTCAGTACTACAAAAGGTGATTCGTGAATCAACTCTCTCATCTGTTGCACAGGACAAAATTGTTCATTTTACCTCCTCCCGAGGAATTACGTTCCATTTTAACCCACCAGCTGCAACTCATCAGGGTGGGCTGTGGGAAAGTGCGGTTAAAAGTACAAAATACCATCTCAAACGAGTAATTAATGAAACCGTGCTTACCTTACCACAATTTCAGACTCTATCAATTCAAGTAGAGGCAATGCTAAATTCTCGACCACTTACTGCTCTCAGCTCAGACCCTTCTGAAACCTCAGTCTTAACACCTGGTCACTTCCTGATTGGTGCTCCTCTGGCTACCCTACCAGAACCCGATCACTCTGATGTTCCTACCAATCGACTTCGCCATTGGCAACTAGTCCAGGCCTTTCACCAACGCATCTGGCATCGCTGGCAATTGGAGAACCTCCACTCTCTACAACAACGTTCCAAATGGAGCACTCCCCAGGAGAACCTCAAAATTGGAGATCTCATCTTGGTGCAATCCCCGACACCACCTCTTACCTGGCCTCTTGGACGTATCACTGACGTTTACCCTGGACCTGATGGCACTGTGTGAGTGGTCACAATCAAGACGCCTTCAGGGACTTACACTCGACCCACAATCAAGGTCTTTCCTCTGCCACTAAACTAAGTGGACTCTTAATTTCTAAGAATTTAGTATAACTTAATAATAAGCTCTTTATCATTTAACTCATCACCCTTTATATGTTGTGTGTAATGTTTTCATTTTCTCTCTATATTGAAGTTAATAACTTCAAGGTGGCCGGTATGTTAGGTAATAAGATGATTGTACATAGTTGATATATTCTGTAGTTATAAGATTTGATTTTTGGTATTTCCCATTTTCACTAAAGCCAAGAGAGAGAGAGGGTTATCTGCCCTTAGAATAAACATCACGCCACCCCAAATTCAAGCTCTCATTGGTGCTCAGGAATAAACTCACCTCAGGCGACGGTTTCGCGCCCCACAACACGACACTCACGCTTAGTCTCTCAAAGTGTAAGGTCGCGGGTCTCGTTTCCAACTCAACAATTAGTGATTGTGTGCCTCTTTTAATTCTAACTCTACCTCTTGTAACTCTCTCTAACTCTGTGCTGCTCATCCAGACCTTCAAGAACCTCGTTTGTGCGGTACGTGGTCGGTCTTCTGGACTTTCGAAACGCTCGTACTTCCGCGACTACTCTTCAGTGCTTTAGAACTGTGACAAAGGAAGGTGGACTGGATTACCAAAAGTGTCTCCAACTACTCCTGTTGGATACGTGGTCAACCAATCTCTGTGGTGAGTCAATTCTCTCTAATTAATTATTTACGTCCTTAGTTTATTCCCCCGTCTGCTCCGGAAGAGCAGTGGTCCTCCGTGTTCAGGAACAGAAACATTAACATTCTCTACCCGACAATCCCGATGTTGGTTCGTTCTCAAATGCTGAAGGAGTCTTTCTTAAATTCTGGAGTTTAATCTGACGGGTGTTATTTTAGAAAATTCTCCTATAAAGAGAGAAGATCAGTGTACTTTTCCAAAATGAATAATGAAGGCTGAGATTATGTCTGGCCCAGGTCCCTTTGAACAATAGAGACTCTTTAGACACTTCCACCTCAATGGCAGATACAGTAAACTTCCGATAATCCGCGGCCGGTTTATCCACATTGCGGATTATCCACTATGGTAAATTTGAACAAATAGGAAATAAAATATCTGCCAAAATAAATGTTAAAAACAACATATATGAAAAATCAAACAATTTGTTATGTTGTAGTTTTAAAGTAATGTAGGTTATTAAAAACGACTCGCTCTACGTGTTTTATTGTAATATAATTCTAGCGTGGGCGTTGATGGCGGAGCCTGTTGGATCGTAGAGAGAACAGGACCTTCCAAAATGTCATCAAGATGTAACAAGCTAGCCTCACGCAACCTTTTATCAGAGTGCCAGTATCGGCACGAGGCTACAGTCAGTACACGTCATGACAACGACGTAGTTCCACTGCATTGGCTAATAGCTGCAGCACGGTCCGACGAGCGCTGAGGAAGAGGAAGATCACGTGCAAAACCAAGTGAGTCATCACACAGCACTAGGACATGTTGATGGACTTATACAATATCTTGAAGAACAAGACGATGCATCATTCTGTGAAAAATTGTTATTGAAGAAACTTTAATCACAGATAAAGAAGATGTGTTTTAATGTGAAAAAACAAAAGCGATTGACAGTATTTAGAAGAAGCTAAAAACAATAAATACATCCCAAAGAATTATTTATAATCTTGGCAGTAAATTACTTCAATTAACAACTTAATCATAATCCTCTCAATGAAATTATCTTTTCTTCTATACATAGTTTGGCTTTTCATGCCACCTACCAAAACAAAATGAAAAAAGTAAAAATCAAAATCTGGATTGAAAAAAAAATTAAAAGTACACAATACTTCCGTCTTGCTGATTAAATAATGATCTCCCATCACAGAGCTAAGTCCAAGTTTTGCAACAATTTAACGTCTGCTTCTCCAATTGATCGCTAGCTATCTCAAGACTAGCTAATCTCCTCAAAAAAGAACGCAAAGAGCAATCATTTACTATGTGATCCATAGTCTGAGTTCAGATCTGTAATCACATGCATGATCATTTGCTATTCCAATTATTTTCTTCTGAAACTTGTTGAAAAAAATGAAATGAATCTAAACATAACTACATGCACAAAAAGTTCAAATTACCTTGGGTCTGACAATAGTACTGATATTGCAGTGCTCCAGTTGGTGCTGGACGGTTGGTAAGGGGAGGGAGCTGAGCATTGCCCACTACTTGCACCTTCTTGACTCCGTATATCAACATTACAGCTTGTCCATCCAGCCACAAGCTATGCCTGTATACACAAATGTACATAACATGTACAAAAGAAAGTTGACATAACAACTTTCCATGTGAACATAGTACCTAATATTTTATTGATTTAATTCTTCAACTAAGAAATTAATGGCATTACTTTTCCAAATACTATAAGTCCTTAATTGTGATGCTGCAATTTTACACCTAAGAAAAATTGCAGTAAAAAAAATTTTAGACCTAAGAAAAAAGTGCTCTCTCTATACCCACCTGAAGGAAGTGCCAGTGGCACAGAAAATTTGTGTGATTTTGTGTTTCTTTTGTGTATGTTACTACTACTCTGGTGTTAGTGAACTTGTCTCCTAAGGTAAGTTTGCTGATGTCCTATCTCTGGTATTAAAATGGTAAACTACTTCCAATTTACTTGTTATATAGTAATTTCCCCAATCTATGACATACTATTATTTATTTTAGACAACATAAGTCACTACATTTAATTGAAAATCATATTTTTCTTCCTATTGCTTTGTTTTGTCCAGTTATTTTCATTGCTACTGTTACCCTTCCTCATTCATATAATTTCCACTAAGCTCTTTATTTATGAATTCTCCTTTCACATTATAACAATTTACCAATACACCAGTTGGCACTAGTGGCACAGTGCTGTAACTCAGTTACTTGGGGACAAAATGTTGAGGAGATTGTAGGCAATAGTTCTAGGCTTGGTCCTCTTAATACTGTCACGGTGTCCACTCAATGGTTGCCATTGACGTGAACACTACTAGAGAAGTCTGGATTGTCCATGTTATATGCTAATCAAGGTTCAGATGTTATGTAGGGAAGAGAACTGAGTGTCAAGCTTGTCAGTTAGGTAAATATCAGACCAACACTACGTGGTTTGGATTCCAAGTAAAGCTGTAGGTTCTTAGTTGCCCTAGCTATTGGGCTATTAATAAATTTCTGAAGAACAGTCAACCTTAGTTAGTAACAATTACTACACTCGTTCATCTACACTCATATTCACCCATATTTTGATGATCAGCGTCTTAATAATGTTATCATAAACCATCAATTTCGTCGCCACTAGTCTTCTAATTCCTACATTTTTCATACTCCCTGAAGAAGTATAATGTATAAAATTACTTGTCATAATATTTTTAGTTTATTTATAATAATAAAACCAGAAAAATAAAATGGCATACCATGGAGGGTGAATCAAAACCCTAGATCCAGAGAAGATTTTCTTAACAAAATTTGGGTCGATGAATACTCGAACTTCTGGATCTAAAACTTCTTCTCCAGCACTAAATTCTTCAGAATCTGGAAAGAGTACCGAGAATTGGAACATTGTTGTTGAATCAATACCAAAATTAAATTTCAAATATTGTTCCCTCTAATTTTTGGGCACAAAAGAGACATACATTTTTACGAAAGAAGCAAGTAAAAAATAATCAAATACTTAGAGAAAAATAATTAAGTTACTAAATAAAATTGTTATAAGCAAGTTTTTAATATTTATTTTTACGAAAGAAGCAAGTAAAAAATAAAGTACTTAGAGAAAAATAATTAAGTTACTAAATAAAATGGTTATAAGCAAGCTTTTAATATTTATTAAATAAATTTATATTTTACTTCTGTTCAAAAAATTAAATTTAAAAATATTAATAGCAAATGATTAACAACTCTTACTGAACTCACTTGAAGGATAAGAATCAGAGTAATGGCAACATATAAGTAGTCTGGAGCAAATTGTGACAATAGAGTCAACAAGGAGAGAGCAGACACGTGTTGATGTACTCTGTACTTCCTCATGATGGAACATGTTCACTTCCGCACTCTCAGCCTTTACCAGTCGATTGAGTCTATCCACCAAACTACCCCTGGTGAGTGAGAAAAATTATGTAAATTTTAGAGAATACAATTCCAAACGTACCAGATATTTTTTTAATGTTTAAAATTGTAAATTTAATGTTAAAATCTCTAATAAATCTGAGGCAATTTATAGAAAGCGTTGGCTTCTTTGTAGTTAGATTATTTTTAAACATTAGGTTCTGTTGTTTCAAAGCTGGTAAATTCTTGTTCTAATAAAATACTTGTGACTTAAGTCTATGATTCATAAAAAATATATGGAGATTTCTAATGCTCAAAAGAAAAAAAAAAAAAAGAAAAAAACTTGAAGCATTGGAAATCTGTAAATAGTTTCTACCAATCATGAACATTAAATACTAACAATTAACTTTTAAACAACATTTAGGTCTAATCATGGTAACAAAAATATGGTTTTCTCAAAACTTAAGACTGTTTCAATAGGTATAAACTATATACTTTACAATTCTAATTTTCCTTACACAGCCTCTCTCCAGCTGATTCAATCCACTCAAAACCAACATAGATACAGATTTTAAAAAAATCAATGGTCCATTAACATTTAAGTATGTTGCCATTCAAAATATTCCACATTGTGTGGGTATAAGAAAGCATGATAATAAACAAAAGTGTTAAAAATTGCAAGATAAAATAATATGAAATGATGTTCTAGAATGACTGTGTAGAATGGTCAAAGAAGTACTGCCATTCGAGAACATCACTCTGAAGTATAGTCAAAGGAGTAATGACGTTCTAGAACATGACTGTGAAGACTGGCTAAATGAGTAATAACGCTCTAGAATGTCACTGTGTAGAATGGTCAAAGGCGTAATGTTGTTCTAAAACGTCACTATGTTAGAATATATATAGAAGAGAATATATAGAGTGTAGTTTGTCTAAAGTGTAATGCTATTCTAGAACATCAATGTGAAGACTGGCTAAATGAGTAATAATGCTCTAGAATGTATGTGTAGAATGGTCAAAGGAGTAATGTTGTTCTAAAACGTCACTATGTTAGAATATATATAAAAGAGAATATATAGAGTGTAGTTTGTCTAAAGCGTAATGCCATTCTAGAACATTACTGTGTAGATTGGCCAAAGGAGTAATAATATTCTATAATGTCATTGTGTAGACTGGTCAAAATAGAAATAACGCTCTAGAATGTCACTGAGTAGAATGGTCAAAGGTGTAATGTTGTTCTAAACTGTCACTGTGTTAGAATATATATAGAAGAGGAGAATATATGGAGTGTAGTTTGACCAAAGGTTAATGCCATTCTTGAACGTCTCTGTGTAGACTGGTCAAATGAGTAATAACGCTCTAGAATGTCACTGTGTAGAATGGTCAAAGGTGTAATGTTGTTCTAAACTGTCACGGCGTTGGAATATAAATAGAAGTTGTATTTATTCCTGATGTAATATATACAACATATATACTGATGTAATATATATAATCAGTTCCGTCGACTGCTCCTATCAGTTGGAATATATATTTTTATTTTTTATTTATTTTATTTATTCATAAGACGCCGATCGTCAAGATATGGGCGAATATGGATTTTGAATGAGTGTGATGAGTGTAGATGAGCGAATGTACATTATTCAATGACAAATAATCTTGTGAATAATGAGGAATTAGCAAAGAGTCTCGTACACCAACGATACCTGTCTGAAAATAATGAACTAGCGACCAATTCTGCTAATAGGATTACAGCACTAGAAGATAAAATCCCAAAGAATGATGTACTTAGAAAACAATTAGCTTCACAGTTGGATGAAGAAAGGCGCGAGTTCAACAAGCAGTTAGATGACTTAGCACTTAAAAATTCTAATCTAAAAACCAAAGTAATTGAACACGAAAAAAGTTACTGATCATGTTGAACAAACAGAGTATGCAGCAAGGGTTTCAAAACTTCTTAAGCAGAAACGCTGCGTGGTCTAAAGCACGATGGTTGGATGATACTATTCTGTAATCCTATTTCCATTCCTTCAATCTCGCTCCTGCAAATAAATCGTCATCAATTCTGTTTTTGGGCCCTTCAACACAAATCCTTAAACACAGTAGTCAAGAAGATGTTAAAAAAGAAATGACTGATCTACTTTTTGAAATGTTCAACAATGTTTTATGTTGTCTGAATGACAGCTTTGATCCGGCTAGAGGACTGCGGTTCTTATTGGATAGTGTAAGGAGTCTAGTATATCACTTTGATTCAAATTCAAGTATGAATATACCAAATGTCTACGCACTTATTGTCAAGCTTAATTTTCAAGGAGAGTTAATAGATATTCGATACCCACAACAACAAAACAGTTTTGAGTGTGGTATTAACCACTGAACTTAAAGCTCTTATAAATAAAAGAGGTCAAATCAAGGCTAAAATCAAAAGATTTAAAACTTTGTTTGAAAATCTTTTGAATCAGGAAAACATAGTAGAACTAAAACTTAGGCTAAGTAAATTAGAACAATGCTGGATTGGGTTTGAAAATGTTCAAAACAGAATAGAGTATCTTGATGACGAAACAGATCATTCAGAAGAACAGGAAGATTTTGAAACATAGTATTTTAGATTATTTTCACAGGTTCGGATGCACATTTCCTCAGACAATCACACACAAAGCAGTAGTCACATGACAAGCAAACATTCGACTGTAAACACTATTCCAAGAAAACTTCCTACAATTAATTTGCCTACTTTCACTGGAAGCTACGATGATTGGATGTCATTCTTTGATACATTTTCTGCCTTAATTGACAAAAAGAATACTTAACAGACGTCCAGAAATTACACTATTTGAAGGCCTCCTTGACAGGTGATGCCAGTAAAATACTGGACAATATTGAGTTAACATCTGCAAACTACATGGCAGCAATTCCTCTTCTACAAGACCAGTTTCAGAACGAAAAACTTAGTGTTCAAAATCATGTCAAGGCTCTTTTCAACATTCCACAGATACAAGCAAATTCCAATACCGGTTTAAAACATTAACTAACCTGTGTTAACACTCATTTCAGAGCCCTTAAGATTCTGAATCAACCCACTGAATTTTGGGACACATTAGTGATTCTGTAACACTTCTAAGCTTGATCACCTCTAAGCTTGATTCTGTAACACTTTAGGAGTGGGAGCTTAGTACAAAACCCACAGAGCTTCCTACTTTAAAAGAATTAGTTGACTTCCTTCAGAAGAGAAGCCAAATTATAGATAGCACTAAAAATCTCAACCATACAACACAAGCACCTCAAAAGGAAAAGGCCAACTTCTACAGACCTCATCTACCATTTCATAACAAACAGAGAACATATCTTACAGTCCCAAATCAATCATGTCTTGTCTATTGATTGATTAGAGAAATTGTAGGTTAGAGAAACATCTAACCTACAATTGCCAAGAACTCTTACAGTCCTCACAGAACGACATAATTAAGAAATTAGTTAAAGCTAGATATGTTTTAACTGTCTTACAGCTGGCCACAAGTTTGACCAGTGTAAAACACAAGGCTGTAAAAAAAGTGGCAAAAAACACAATACTGCACTCCATTTGATGCTCATCCGATATCACACACTTAACCTGTCTCCAAACAACATAATACGTCATAAATCCCAACAAGCACAAAGGAGACAGGTATGTACTCAACTGCTACAAGCACAACTCATGGCAGCTTTGAGGTGTTGCTCTCAACTGCCTTGGTAAAGGTAGTTAGCCCTGAGGGTTTCACATTGACATGTTGGGCTTTCCTTGACAATGGAAGCCAGTCAAACTTCATCACAGAAGCTGTCTGCAAGATACTTCGGTTAAAAAATGAGAAATCTTCAATCTTAGTTACAGGCATAAGTAGTGATTCGACTCGAGTTTCTTCACAAGTCAAAGTTTCAGTCAGGTCTTTGACGTCAAATTACAATTCTGAAGTAAAATCATAGTTTGCCTAAATTCCCCGATGTGCCTACATCCAAGTTCTTGTCTATCTATACCTCATCACGTTAAACTAGCCAATCCATCTTTTGCAACACCTGGAAAATTTATATTCTCTTGGGACAAGAGTATTTCTTTAATCTACTTGACAATGGAAAAATAAAAAATGATCACGTGTCTACAGTACAAAAAACAAAATTAGGATGGATTATTGGTGGGAGATAACAAAAACAAAACTAGAGTATATTAAACATTACAGAACGTATTGATAATTAGCTACAACAGTTCTGGAAAATTGAAGAGGTATCTAACAAGGTGCTACTAACAAAAGAAGATGAATTATGTGAGAAGATTTATGCAAAATCTGTTAAGAGAGACAATGATGACCGCTACACAGAATCAATGCCCACGAAAGATGGACGCATCAGAGTGGCTGCAGTTAAAACAATTTCTGGACTACTAAAAAGGCCAGTCAACCGTCTCTTGTGTGTTGCCGATTGACTAAACTAACACAGACTATTGTAGTTATTTTTATTTTGTGTTCTCGTTTGGTAGTTGTTTTTATTTTGTTATTCGTAGGATTTTGTTGTTTCTGCTTGTTCATTTTCGGGTTATGAATTTCTAACTGTAACATTATATTATATCTATATTTTTTCAATGTTGAATCATGTTATACATACATTGTCGTTAGCTTTAAGTGATAATTTATTTTTACACTGTCATACAAAATATCACATTAATCATTAATATATTTTTAGTAGAAGGTTAATTTGGTTAGTTTGTTTTTTTTTAACTTAAATTGCAGTTGTTCATTTCGTCATATTTTTTAATATTTTACATGTATTAAAATTTTTACGTTCAATTGTCAAATTATACTTTATTGAAAGGAATCCTTTCAAGGTGGGCGGTATGTTACAAACAATCATTATGTAGTTGCTACATCCTATTACAATAATATTAATTTTTAACACATGTCAAATACATTACATGTTTTTAATAATTATTTGGACAGTTGTTTTTTTTTTTTTTACATTGTGTGATTGAAATTTGGGCTACACTACATTAAAGTTGCTGTGTCAAAGAAGAGGTTTATTTTCATTATTAAAGTTAATTATACAATGATGAATTACAATTTAATTTTAATTACTATGTATACCATACCTAATTATAACATTAGTAAATTGTTTCTAGGCAGTCTTGAACATCTGTTAAATAATCTACAGAAATTTTTAAAAACAAAATCTGTTTGTATAACTGGTGACTTTAATATAAATATCATAAAGAATGATAACTTAACCAGTAGGTTTACGGAAATTGTCAAGTGTAATGGTTTTTATTGCAGTTTAATGAACCAACAAGAGTGACAGAAAGTTCTGTTTCTTGTATAGACAACATTATCACACAAAGACAGTATAGCAGCTCTTTTAAGCTTAATACTGACTTGGGTTTATCAGACAATAATGCAATTTCTTGAATCTTTCCACTAAACAAAATGATAAAATAAAAGTTGTTTCTTTTAGCAAAAAACGTACTCAGATATCAAAGTAAAAGAATTTACTACTGCTTAAAACAATATTCAAGCTTTATATTCAACCCAGTTGCCAACCCTAATAAAAATTATTATAATTTTATAAATAATTTCTTATTGAATTTAAACTATCGTTTTCCACCAAAAATATACAATAAGGTTCCTAAGTCTAAGCCCAGAGTTTTGAAGTGGGTCACGCAAGGAATAAGAATTTCAAGCAGACGAAAGCGTGAGCTACATTTAGAATCAAATCTTAAGCAAAAATAAAAGATTTTTTATCATAACGTTAAATTGTACAAAATATTTTCGATAGAGTTGTTAAAAAAGCTAAGATATTAGCCAATAGTCAGTTCATAGATATATCTGACAGTAAGTCTAAAGATGGTTGGCAAGTTGTAAATAAGGAAATTGGTTATACTGATAAAAAACGTGAAAATAAAATTATAATTAAGGATAATAATTATATGATAACGGATCCTGATACCGTAGCCAGATTTCAACAATTTTTTTGCTAGAAATTGTTTACAATTTAAATATAAAGAAGGCCACTCTAATTGGAGTTCATGTAAAAGAATTTCATTGTGCAGTCTCACACCGGCAAGCAAAGAAGAAATCAGAAAAATCATTCATCTTTAAAAAAAAAGCCATGTGTTAGTTGGGATGACGTTCCCATCAAATTACTTAAAACCACGGAACACATAATATCTGAACCTTTGTCTCAGATTATAAATCATTGCCTCAGTCAAGGCATTTTTCCAGACAAACTTAAATATTCTAGAATCTCTCCAATATATAAGAAGGGTTCAAAGACAAATATTAATAACTATATGCCTGTTTCTGTTTACGTAACTTTTCCAAAATTGTTGAAAAGGTAATAAGATTATTTGATTATTTTGAAACTAATAATTTATTTCATAGTAATCAATTTGGATTTAGAAAACATTTAAATACAGGCTCCGCCCTTGCATATGTGAATGAAGTTGCTGAGGCCACAGCCGGTGTGTTCTGTGACCTGTTCAAGGCCTTCGACTGTGTCGATCATTCTGTCTTACTATTAAAACTTTCTGATTATGGTATTAAAGGAAACTGCATTTCGTTAATAAAAACTTACCTGTCAAAAAGGAAGCAGCAAACTGTAATCTCAGCCGACAAAAGAAAACATTTTTCACTATGGAAAAAGGTGGCCGCAGGAGTACACCAAGGTTCTATCTTGGGCCCACTCTTCTTTTTAATAGATATAAATGACCATTAACAAAAATCTTATTCTTTTTGCTGACAACACTACCTCTTTAATAAAAAATAATAGTACTTCTGAATTATTCAAATCTCTCCCTAATGTATTGTTAGATATAGAACATTGGTTTCTAATGAATGGTTTGAAATTAAATCTTGATACAACACAAATTATCAAATTTTCTGCTAGAAAACATAATAATGAACATTTTTTAATGATGTAGTCCCGTCTCACAAATTTTTAAGTGTAAATATTGGAGTCACTAAAAACTGTTTATCATGCTTTTGTTGAATCTTTCTTGTATGGATTAGTTTTGTGGGGCCAGTCAGCAGGAATAAAAACAGTTTTTAGATTACAAAAATGTATTATTAGAATAATAACTCATTCTCACCCAAGGAGCTCTTGTAAAAGCTATTTCAGAAACTTAACAATTCATACTCACAGGTTTATACATTTTTGAACTAATTACTTATATACATTCCATTAAGGACAATGTTCCTGAGAATTTAAGATCTATCACAGCTATAATACCAGAAATAAGAATATTTTTAGATATTCGCCTCATCGATTAATCCTTTTTGAAAAGAGCCTGTTATATGCCGGTTTGAGGTTTTACAACGGACTACCTGTATATTATAAAACTTTAAGTATAAGGAAATTGAAATAGTTGAATGACATATGTTGGGTAAGGCCTACTACTCTCTACAAGATTTTTAAAATAATCCCATTATCTAGGAGTTAAATTTATCTTTCTAAAATTTTAATTTTTTATAATAAGAATATTTTATTTTTATAATGACCATGCACCTATTCTTTATGTATTTAAATGTGAAGAATGTTCTGTGCATATAAATCTATGTCTATGAAGAGAATATATACTTACTTGGGAAAGTTAATTATTTTTTTAAACTGAATAAAGTTAAAGTTAATACTATAAAAAAGTAACTAATTGAAGTTAAAAGTTACGATAAATTGAAACTAACTGATAAAAATTAAAGTATTAGGAAATTAACTGAAATTGAAATTTAAAAGTTTGTTTTGGTACAATAAAAAATATACATAAACAAATACTTAACCTGTATGATCTTTTATAGTTTATAATATCTTAGATAAACAGGCCAAAAAAGAACCCATGGTTTGACGAAGAATGTGAGCAAATGATCGAGGACAGAAATAATAAGAAAAAGGAATGGACAAGAAACAACTCTATAACGAACCGAGCCGATTATTATGAGGCAAATAAAAGAGCTACAAGGTGTTTGAGAAGAAAGAAGAGAGAATATATAAAATCACTACTAGAGAAAGCCGAAAATGACCAAAGAGCAAATAATTCAAAAGGATTTTATAAAGGAATAAAGCATTTTAGAAAAGGATACACCCCAAACACTTTTAGAATAAAGAATAAGGAGGACCAGATAATAACACAGAAGAGTAAAGTAATTGAAAGGTGGAAAGAGTACTTCCAAGACCTTCTAAACTGCGAACAGGATACTCTCAATGAGGAGGAAGAAGAAACTTACCAGAATATAGAACCATGGGTAGAAGAGCCCACAATAGCAGAAGTGGAAAAGGCGATTAAAGAACTAAAAAACAACAAAGCACCAGGAGACGATGGTTTACCATCTGAATTACTGAAAAAGGGAGGACAAGTAATATGTGAAAAGCTCCATGGACTAATTAAAAAAATATGGAGGGAAGAACGACTACCTAACGACTGGAAGGAAGCGACAATACTACCCATTTACAAGAAAGGCGACAAAGAGCAGTGTGAAAACTACAGAGGCATATCACTGCTAAGTACTGCTTATAAAGCTCTGTCAAAAATAATTCAGCGCCGATTAGAAGAATTCACCGACACAATAATAGGGGACCACCAAGTAGGCTTTATAAAGGGACGTTCAACCTCGGATCAAATCTTCATCTTGAAATCAGTCATTGGCAAGTATTGGGAATTCGATCGTGAATTCCATGGACTGTTTATCGATTTCTCGAAAGCATATGATAGCCTCAATAGGAAGAAAATATGGAAAAAGATGGAAAAGTTTGGTATACCAAAAAAACTTATTAATCTAGCTAAGATGACAGTCGAAGGGTCTAAGTGTAAAGTCAGAATTGAGGCTGAATTGTCTGATGCTTTTGAAGTAATAACAGGAGTTCGACAAGGTGACGGGCTTTCACCTTTGCTGTTTAACATAGCTCTAGAAGATGCCCTTCAAAAAATTAGACATAAAAACTTAGGTGTAACAGTAGGATGTAAAATTAATATATTAGCATTTGCCGACGATGTAACTATTTTAACTGAAACAAAAGAAGACCTTGAAGAACTAACCAAAATTTTCATTCAAGAGACAGGATGCATGGGTCTAAGAATAAATGATAAAAAAACAAAGTACATGCACTTTGAAAGAGGTGGCCACCCGCTTACAGAAATAAATATAGAAGGACATAGCTTTGAAGAGGTGGAGCAGTTTAAATATCTGGGAGTACTAATATCCAATAAGAATAGTGAGGAATTAGAAATTGTAAACAGAATAAACCTAGCCAACAGATGCATGTATGCTTGCAATAAGATCTTGTCGTCAAAGTTACTGTCATACCGAACAAAAATACGAATATATCAAACGATAATAAGGCCAGTACTTTTATATGGTGCAGAAACCTAGATATTAAATAAAAAAGAAGAGAACAAACTCATCGTGTTTGAAAATCGCGTACTAAGGAAAATATTTGGTCCAACATTGGAAAATGGAGAATGGAGGCGCAAGCATAACCAAGAGATAAGACAGCAGTACAATGACTGTGACATAATAGCAACCACAAGATCAAGGAGATTGAGATGGGCAGGCCATGTATGGCGTAGAGAACAAGGGACGCTACTGAAGGAAGCTGGATTGGGAAGACCAGTGGGAAGAAGACCTCTAGGTAGACCAAAAAGAAGATGGTGGGATGGGGTTAAGACAGACACCGCAGTACTTGGAACCACAATGGAGGAGGCAGAAAACAGAGAAAGATGGAGAGAGCTTGTTGGTGAGGCCAAATCCCTTCTTGGGCATCGATGGCCATGGGAAGGAAGGAAGGAAGATAAACAGGCCTATTTATAATACATTATTATATAATAATATTAATTAGACTATAGCAATTTCTACAGCAATTTTTGTTATATAACTGTGTGAAATCTTAAAAATTAAATATTTAATTTCTAAAATTATTAACAAAAACTGACTTAAGTCTTTAAAATTAAAGTTTTAATTACCAAGCCATACTTTAAAAATCAATAACTATCTTATAGGAAATTCACGATAGCAAAACATTTTTTTTTTTAAATTGGTGCATATAATAAAAAAGGCCAAATAATAATTTGAAATGTTTACTCAGGTGACTTTTATCAGACTGGAGATGATAAGGAAGGGTCACTGATAAGAGAGTATGGGCCAATTAGCGGTAAACAAAAACTGGACAAAATATACTCACTCTATAAGTGAGTGAAAGCAGATCTATTCATACTATTTTCGATAAGCAATTACGTTTATTAGATGTTTAAGAATGTGCCGTTCTGAGTGCATGTTTTATTATTACTGAAATAAGTTAATTAAAAATTATGAAAACTAAATCAAAAATAAAATACAAAACTAATTACCATTGATAATATTATTGATATTAATATTAAAGTTAGTATTATCATTATCTTTTCTTTTCAACGGTGCCGATAGCAAAGTAATGAAACAGAACTAAATATAGCAATTGTTACTTGAAATGTGTCCTGCAATCGTGAAGATATTTTATTCTGTTGCGTGGTATCATATAATGGATTGATTTTACCAAGTAAGCCTAATTTAAAATAAAGTAAACATTTGAGAAAATGTTGGTTTGATTAACCATTTAAATAGTTTTTTCTCGATTACTTTTGAACAGGACAATTTTGATATGTAATCTTGTATGATCAATTAATCAAGTATTGACAGCATTAACGTCAAAATGCAACTGATTTTCCTAATTAATTATACATATAGATGGGTAAACAGGTAAAATTCAATATTAGAGTTTTTGAAAGATAAACAAGCTTAGGCCCACTACGTTGATTTAAAACAAGATATCTAAATGACTATCTCAACTTTATCCCTAAACATAAACTAATCAAGTGAAATGATCACCCCAGGGACAGGTCAATCCCTCAACAATGGTATACTTGTTTGGTCCGCCTTTTTTATTTATTAGGCAGTAAAATGTGAGTAAAGGGGAGGGGGTGCGTCTTCAAAACAGTGACCTTGCTTATCGGTGACAATTGGGGGATGAGGAAAACAATCGACCTTGGACCTGAGTTTTAGATACTTTCTCCCCAGTCAATATTTTACGGAGCAAATGGCACCTTTTATCACATTTGAAAAACTAACTGAGTTACTTTAACCGTTTGCCAAATTTTCAACTAGTTAGAAGTTAAACATTGCCAAAACTAACGAAAATAAGTTAAAAAGTTAATAGAAAAGTAACAATTAAATTTAATCGTTAATCCCAAGTATGAATATATACATATATAGTATATGGTTTATTGTCAGCTACTATTTATTAATTTAAAAAGAAAAGTAGTTGAACGGGGTATTGCTGTTCTAGAATGACTGTGTAGAATGGTCTAAGGAGTAATAATATTCTAGAATGTCACTGTGTAAACTAGAATACCTAGAAAAACTAACATTTAAAGAGTCAAATAGTTTGCTTGAGTGGTTTGACAACAATCATTTCTCTTAATTTTCCAAAAATCTAGTTTCTATATTTCCAAATAAAAGATAGGACCTTCAGTTTTCTGTTAAATGAAAGGTTGATCCAGTGTACTCAAAATGAAGTTCCTTAGTCTAATAGGTTCTTGGTCTAGGCTTAATTTTTATACATAAATTGAAAATGTAATTAATAAAATTAGTTCTGGAATATTCCCCCTTCATGTTTTAACTAAAAAATCAAATACTAATGAGCTTATTATGGACTCAATATCCCCCACCTAGTTCATGATTTTCCTTTCTTGAGTTGACACCCAAAGAACACTTTCCGTTTACATAAAAGGAATTTAAGAATAATTTTCTATGAATATGCTACAATCCTGTAAATAAATGTTAAATTGTTAGAATAGTCTGCTCTTTCTGTCCCTTTAAATCTATGAAAGCCTATCATTTCTGTCCTTGACATATACTAAATTGGATTCTTAATAACAATCCAAAAAGAATAGCAATTGAAAGAGGAATGCCGTTCTAGAATAACTGTGTAGAATGATCAAAGGAGTACTGCCATTACAGAGCATCACTGTGTAGTCTGGCCAAAGTGCTAATGCCATTCTATAACGACTATGTGAAGACTGGTCAAAGTAATAATAACATTTTAGAATGTCACTGTGTAGACCTAGAAAAACTAGCATTCAAAGAGTCAAATACAATAGTTCATTACTAATATTTAAATAATACCTTACTTTTTCAATCTAGACCTCCTAGTTTTGCTTGCAGAATCAAAGATATTGAGCGAACTGGGTTTCTTGTCAGGTACATTCAAAGGTGGGGGAAAAGATTGAGACTCAGAGATTTCTTCACTTTGTGTCTCCTAAAAATAAAACATAATTACAGTAGAAATAACAGTAGAAAATCATCAGTTTTTTAAAAATATTTGTCACATGTAACAGACATTTTAAACATAATGCTGAACGACTTAAAGAATTATTAATGTTTGTTCACTTGCTACTTATGTCAACTACAAGATAAAATATTTACTAAGTAATGTTTAGTTTGTGCTGTCTAAGATGCTTAAATTTTGAGTTTCAACATGTACCTTAATTTTAGTTGTAAAAATCTAAAAAAGGAGATGCAAAATCTGCCATAGCCAATATTAAAAATAAAACATATTGTGACATCGTCAAAACAAAATGTGCTCATAGGAACATTGTAACTGAGACCATGGAAACACTAAGATGAATTTAATGCACAAACCATTTAGCAGACGCTAGTCATACTTGGAATTAAAGTTTAAAGTTAATCATTACTTTTTCTATTAACTTTTTAACTTAGTTAGTTTTGATAACGTTTAACTTCTAACTTTAACTAGTTGAAAATGTGATTAACGATTAAAGTAACTCAGTTAGTTTTTCAAATGTGGCAAAAGGTACAATTTGGTACGTGGAATGTGAACTTGGGAGAAAGTGTCTAAAACTTCAGGTCAAAGACCGGTTGTTTTTTCATCCCCCAGTTTTCACTGGCAAGCACGGTCACTGTTTTGAAGACGCACCCCCTCCCGTTTAGTCACAATTTACTGCCTTATAAATAAAAAAGGCAGACCAAATGGGTATATACCATGTTGACCTGTTCCTGGGGTGATCGTTTTACTTGATTAGTTTATGTTAACACTCCAGTGGTCGCGCGCCTGACCACAACGTGATAGGTCGCGTGGGGTAATTTCTTACCCCACATCAAATTTCCTTTTTAATTATGGTTTTTAAATTATCTGTTGCATAAATTTAAGTAAAATACTAATAATTTACAAAATCTATACATATTATATTGTATTTGAAAAATATCACATTGATGTCAGGTTTGATATATAATAAATAAATTCAAAATATTTGAATACAACAAGTTTTTTATTAGAGTACACAATTATCAATAATAGGATTACGAATTCAAAACTAAGACAAAAGCCAATAAGCAACAATGTTTGTATTATTGTGATAACATTTTTTTAAGTCTCTTGACAGTATCTTATTTATAACATTTTTCACAAATATTCTTTAGATGATTGTGGCAAACTCGGTTGTGGCATTTATCACAGGTTTTTCTGGTTTTTTTGTCGGCTGCTCTAGGGCAAATAATACGACGACTTCCACTTGGATTCCCTCTCTGTTGTTCTGTTGGCTGTTCCTGTTCTTCAATGCCTAAAAAAAGTTTACATCTGCTTTTCAGTTGCTTAGGTATATTTTCAAGACTCATCCGACGATGAACAGCAGGTTTCATCAATTCTATGGCTAAAGTTGACAAATATTCTCTTCTGGCAACATTTTCATAATTGTTATTAGCCCTATAAATATTTATTGCATTTACACCACCAACATTCATAAGATGAAAAAATAGGGTCAAGGGCCATCTCCTAGAGTTTCTACTAGTGTTATACTGGTGACACATTTTGTCTAATATATCCACTCCAAACTTGGTTTCATTATAAACTGTTATTATTACCGGTTTTCTTTCTTCGTTGGTGCTTGGGTCTATTTCACCATTCCGGTGCATAGTTGATAGAGCGATTACAGCCTTACTTGGTTTATGCACATATGAAACCAATGTTGCCTTCTCGTGATATCCAAATAAGCTACTGTATCTTTCTCTTTCTTTATCAGCCAAAAAATTTGAGGGAACTTCTCTCCTGTTACCTCTCATAGTACCTATAAGGGTCAATTGTCTTTCTTCAAGAAGGGCAAGTGCAAGAGGCAAAGAAACAAACCAATTATCTGCCGTTATGTTCCTTTTTGAGCCAGATAAAGGTTCAGTCAAGCGTAATACCAAATCGTGTGGTTTATCACTTGTCTTGAATGGCCCCTCAGGCTGAATGCCAACGTAAACTTCTAGGTTACTTGTGTAGAAACTTGAAGCTGACACAAGGGCAAATACCTTTATTCCATACTTAGCACTATTACTTGGAATGTACTGGCGAAATGGGCAGTTCCCCCGGAAAGCCACCAATTGCTTATTAATACTCATATAGTCAGATGGATTATACGCATTTTGAGATTTTTTTATAAAAATATCAAAAACTTCCCTTATTGCTGCTAATTTATCTGAAGACTTGCGCTGATTTCTACTGTGTATATTATCAAAACGCAAACAGCGCATCAGGAACCTGAAGCGATGTTCACTCATTGTGACATTTACAGCCTCAACACCAGTTCCATTTCTCATATCAAATATTTCAGTGACATTTCTCCTACTTGATTTCATTACCTCAGCTAAGAACAAAATACCCAATAAATATCTCATTTCACAATTATCTGTCAATTTTGCATCTCGATCTCTTACAAAATTGTCTTTGATTTTGTTTATGTAAATATTGGTGTATGTAACAATTTTATTTATAATACTATTGTCAAAAATACACTCAAAGGACTGTACGTGTGTTTTAGCATTTTTATAATAACCTTTAGGTCCTGGCATATGAAATCTAGGTATTATATTATGAGAAGCCAATCTAGGTATTAGATGTTCGAGCCATTTGAGTTTCTAAGTACCACTTTGTTTGTTTATCCTTTCCGATATAAAACTCACGTCTATCAATATTACTGTGGGTCATTACTGGTTCTTCTTCTTGCTCCATAGTATTGTCTATTGAATGATTTTCTTCAACATAGTCTTCTTCCCATTCATCCGGATCTTCAAGCCCCATAACACTCTCACAATCACTCTCTGTTTCATTTAACAAAATACGCAATTGTTCACGCTCACATTCAGACATTATATAAACTATTTACAACTATATACACAAAATACTATAAGTAGGTAGAAAACTGTTGTTTGAAAAAACACTGACACGGTTAGTCGCGTGGGGTAACAACTTACCCCAAGTACGACAGACAGTATTTCAAATGCCCGTAATGAACGAAATAGACAGCCAAAACGGTTGAATCTTCACTGATGGTGTCTCAGATACTCAAATAGAAGGTACTGAAGTGCTCAAGGTCAAGAGTGTTGCCAACTGTCCAGGGCAACAAAAATAATGACGCCTGGGGTAACAAATTACCCCGCGCGACCACTGGAGTGTTTTAATGATAACGTTGGAACGTAGTTATTCATCTTGTTTTAAATAAACCTAATATGCTTATTATCTTTCTTAAACTCTAATACTGTAATTTTACCTGTTAATCCATCTATATAATTAGGAAAATCAGTTGTATTTTGATATTAATGCTATCAATACTTTCATGATTAACTAGAGGATGATACCCCTGCACACTTTGTGTGCCAACCCCAACACTCGCTGCGCTTGATTTTCCTGGACCTTCACATACTTTTGCAAGTCACAATATAAATCCTGACCAACATACACTTGATAATTTAGAAGAAGTTTCTGACCCAGCAGAATATGCAAATAAAAAACTAACTCCCCAGCTGTTTGAAAATCAGCAGATTGATGAACATCATTGTATAATAACTAACGGAAGGAAGTTTCTGCTTTTGTGGAAAATGACTTGTTTACCTAATGGCACCTTTAAAAAGAGAAAATGGTTAGCTTACAGCAAATCTAATGATACTGCTTTCTGCATGCATTGCATGTTATTTGCATCACTAAGAAATCAAACTGTACGGTCTACAACAGGATAGAGAGGCTGGATTGGAAAAAAATGCTTCAAGAGATATAGAGCTCCATGAGCAATCCAAACTTCATCTGGAATCTCAAGTTTCGAGAATACAATGGTTAGCAGATAATAGAATTGATTCTAGGATTATGGAACAAAGTAATGGACTTGTGAGACATCATCGATAAGTCTTGACGGTTATTAATGACTGCTGCAAATACCTAAGCGAGGAGATGCTGGCTTCCCGAAAGAAAAACTGTATGTCAGGAAAACTAATGAAACTAATGAGACTTTTGGCAAAACATAACCCAGACGCTCGAGTCTATTGTGAGAAAATTGACGAGTCTAGGCTAAGAGATAAAAAGATGGGGTCCAACCTTTAGAGCTCCAAAAGATTTTCGACCTCATAAATGTTATGAGCAAGCTAGTTGTCTCTACAATTGCACAAAGTATTTCATCTGCAAAATACTACTCTGTCATTGTAGACTCTACATACGATGTACGCAAAAAAGAAGCAACTGCAGTTTTGGTACGCTACGTGCAACACTCTTGTGATGGAGATGTGGGAGCAAAACTGGCGGAATATCTTTTAGCAGTTTTCACAAGTGGATACATGACTGGCAAAAGTATGTCTAGTCGTGTAATTGACTCATTGAGCCACCTTAACATCAATCTACAGAATGTGATTGGTCAAAGCATGGACTGAGAGCTGCTAACATGAGTGGGAAAGCAATGGTATGAAATCAATTATTCAAAGAGAATGCCCTACTGCTTTATATGTGTGGTGTTATGCACAGAGTTTTGCTCTATTTATTGAAAAACCAACAGGTATTTGTTCACAAGAAAGGAATATGTTTTTATTTCTTCAAGAATTATACATATTCTTTTCTGGACATTGATGACAGGCAAAACTTACATACAACTTGGAGAAGTGGATACGACTATATGGACAAGTAAGAATGATTCTCTAAAAACGGTGCTGTCTCTAAAACAAACCCTTCATGAACTGAGCTCGGAAAATGATTCAAATAGTGATGCCGATTCAATAGCTACTAAATCTAAAGGTTTGTTCAAGCCATTGACCAATTGTGAAGTTGTTGTTGCCATGCACATAGCCAACAAAATATTTAAAATTTTTAACCCTGTAACAGTTTGCCTTAAACTAAGGCACTACAGTAGATTATGGGATAGTTTACTCAGTGATGAAAGAAACAAAAAGAAGCTTAGTTCATTAAGAAATGATGCATCATGGAGTAATGTGTTTCAGAGATAAATCTATTCTTAAAAAAACATGAGCTCACCTTTCAAACAACCAAAAGATCACGGAAAAGGAAAAGCTTTATGTATGAGCTATCAGTTGACAAAGGTACAACTGACTCCTTAAAGAAAATTAAAGTTGATATTTATCTCAAGATCCTTGATGCATACAGGCGACTGGGCAGTTACAAGATCGGTTTTCAGAACAATCATTGGCCATAATGGCCCAAATTACATTGTTTTCTCATGTTGGACTTATCAAAATGAATGATAATTTACAGTCAACTATGGTGGAAGAATTATGTCACTTTTATCACTTTGATAGTAATTAAACTTGTGCTGAACTGCAGTGCTTCTCATATGTATATAAAGCCTCACACCACAACATTGACATCTCAGATTTGGTGCCAAAAACAAAAACACTTCAATTTTCAAGAAAGACATAAGCAGTAGTAATAAATTCGACCCAGATGTTTTAATAATGAAGAAGAAATATATGATGAAGAGGAAGAAAACATGACTACAACAGTGGATCCGTGGATCAAACAAGGTTTTATTAAGCCATTCAGGTGTTTACAGCAGCTCTCTGGATTTCCCAAATTGAACGGGCTCCACAAAATTCTGCTTTCTCTCTCAGTAACCAGCTGTTCAGCTGAAAGAGCTACGAGTTGGATCAAAATAGTTAAAAACCGCCTCAGAGCAAGCATTAATGACACTTGGTTGAACAACTTATTAATTTTAAGTAGCAAAGCGGATATTTTGAACCAGTTATCGTATGATGAAATCATTTATCAATTTTCTATAACCACTAAACAAAGACAAAAGTAGCTGTCAAAATGTTAAAATTAATTCAGTTCATTTTTTTCAAATTCACTTTCACCCGTTTTTATTTTCTTACAGCATGTACTAGATGAGATTTCAATGAAAATAAAGTAATTATTTCATTATAACTGTTTGGCTTATTTCATATTTAATAATCGTATATCCACTTTTTTACAGGAAGAGATTTAAAATAAATGTGGGGGGGATAATTAGTTCATTTGGGGGGATTGGCACTCCTGCTGAAGATACTTATGAAATTAATGTAATTAAGATAAAACTTAAAATTAATATCATACATCTTCAAAGTTGAACTGAAAAGTATTAAAAAATAACAAACGCTAACTATACCGGTAGTTTAATAATATGCAGTTACGAACAGTGTATATATTAACTTGCCAACACAGTATACATAATTCACAATTACACAAAAACCTAATAGTCCTGCATGAGTACCAAGAATGTTGGTCCTTTTGTTATTACTGTCTGCTGATTATGCTATGTGTCAATGTTTTTTATTGATTACTAGTTTTATTTGCCTTAAACCATTTTACAGTGCTTTATAATGACAAATTAAGGTTTAATCTTACAACGGTTAAGGTATTTGTCAGAAAGTCAGTCATATCATCAACATATTGTATGGTTTTTGAGGGAACACAGTACAATATAAATTTATTTACCTGTAATGACTTTGTTTGGGGAGATGAGGAGCATTCTATTTGAACAATTTGGGTACTTGCACTTTCTTGAGTCAGTTCCTCTTGAATACAAGTGGACTTGCCAGACAACATATCACCACATAAAGTATCATCTTGGGACTCCAATTCAAAGTTAAGTTCTTCATTGCTCCTGTTGTTGAGAAGTAGTCCAGAGTTAACATTCAACAGCTTATCCAGTTCAAAAGATTCTGTTAAATTTCTCTTGACCAGATTTAGTTTTGTTTTATGAACTGAATTATCATTGTCTTCACTACATGAACTCTCATCATCGTAATCTTCGATGAGTACTTTTTCTTTTTCATATTCAAATGTCTCTTTTCTACTTTTCCATATTGATAGTTCCTTGTACATATTTCTTCTCTGGTTCACTGACATTTTAAGCTGGCTGTATTTATCAGGTTCATTAGTTTCTAAAGCAATTTGTTCTTCTTTGGTCTAAAAAAGTATGAACAACAATAAAGAGTAAATATATTTATACCCAAATAAATGCTATGCATAAGTACAATTCTATTTCAGCTATTGCAAGTTACTATTTTCCTTTATGTGTATGTAATTTGGATTTTCAGACTTTGCTGATATGTGCTTGTTAAAATTGTAAACTGTTGGAAATTATTAATAATCTTATATTGTATTCATATTACCAGGGTAAATTTTAATTAAAAACAAACCAAGCAGTACTTGTAAAAAAACCATATAGACTAAAAGGCACAAAAAATATGTTTGCATGGACAAATAACTAAAATTTTGTGCTTCAAGGAAGTTTATGAGTGGAAAAGACAATATGAAAGATCAATTTATGAATTTGTATGAGGAAGATCATTCACTTGTATGGACAGATTTTAACCCATATATTATAATTGAAAATCCTCCATGCATTTCTTATATATCATATTAATGCATTGGTAATAACTAATAAGAAAACAATGAGAAATTAAATTAATTAAATTAAAGGAAACAAAATGAGTTTTAGCATTGATTTTATACACAAATAGATTTACCATCCAATGTTAAATATTGAGTCTCAAAATATCAGCTGTTTTTGTGGTCCATTGTGGAGCGCTAGTGTAGTCCCATGTAAATGTAATGCAGTTTAAACCATCTGTGGTTGCGGGCCACACAAACTAACAAAATTACTGCCACAAATATTCCTATTAGATGGTTTATCTATTGTAGGTTTATATAATCAATGGTTTTAGTTACAAAAACAATGAGTAGATAGATTAGAGGAGTAATGAGTCTTATTGAAAATAAGCGATGAAAAAATAAAGAGGATTAAGGAATAACAGAAAAACTAAACATTCGACTTTTTAATGTAGTCCTCGGAGTATGTCGCTTCTGTGACCAAAGAAAAAGTGATTGAAAATATTTGAAGGTAGTCTACTGTTCTCTCTAAGTGTACATAACGAAATCTTGTTACATTTAAAAAAAATACAGTTGAAGGGTACTTACTTTAAAGTGCTTCATTTTGACTACAGTACTGTAAGTAATTAACTTAATAAAAAAGATTACTATTGACTACACATGAGCAATATACTTCTAAATAATGTCTCAAGAGTTTTAGAGCCAGATTATTTTTATTTGGAGCTAATTTACTTGTAAATCCTTGCTAGCTGTTGCTTCACCAGGACTTTTGAATTAATTCTTATATGGCAATGTGAAGCAATTAAAATAATTAATTGTTGTACTGTCATAAATACATAACATAAAATCGGTAACATTGTAATGTTTCCTGTACAATTATCTACCATTTCATGAATATAAAGTTACTTGAGTTCTGGATTTTTTTAACACAATGTCATAGCAACAATTTTATATATACATTTAATACAGAATAATATTTACATAAAAATAGATATACATGACTAACATCACCAAACAGCAATGTGTTTAATAAGCCAGCCATGATGTGCCAGCTGCCGTTCTCCTAGATAACAGTTTTCTAGTCTTTAAAACCCTATAGGTCTACTTTATTATGACAACTAATAGCCCAAAGTAGTGCAATCATGTCAGAGTTAGTGAAAATGACCTTAGCACTTCCAGAAACCAAATTAGCCAAGCTTATGTGTCATGTTTGTTTGCATGTTGTTATTTGCATAAGTTGTTTGAAATTAATTATTAAATTAAATTAATGCCATGTTAGTCTTATGGACAAAATGAAACATTGAGGGGTTGTTTTCATCCCTGGGGAATGGAACGTCAATAAATACTTTCAAAGTGGATCTCTACAATAAAAGATAACTTTCCAATAAATTTCATAAAAATCTGTTTAGTGATTTTGAAAATTTTGTTATAAGTTAGTACGTTTTTGGATTTTATACATTAATATTTGATCATTTTGCTATGAATACTCTTCACTAAAGTTTTATTTACCTATTAAACCAGAACATATTTGTTATATAACAACTTTCCACTGATTTTTTTATTGTTTCTATACATGCATGTACTCTCCAAACTTAATATATCCTAATTTTAAATAATTAACATCATGAACTTACCTTTTTTGAATTGTTTTCAGACTTAGAAAATTCAATATGTGAATTATTTCCATAAGAGGTACTACACTTTTTCTTAAATACCATTTTCTTGTTTGATACCAAATTAAAATTACAATGATCAGAATCTGATTCAATTTCATAACCATCTTCTTCTTTTGTCTCGGGAGTATGTTTATTAGAGATACATTTTAGAATATGAGGATTTTTCAAATTTACTGATATTTGACTACATTTAAAATTGTCTTGAGAGCTTTCTCTGTAAGTCATGGATTTCATTTTTGTTGATGTAACTTCGGAACTACTTTCTGTCTCTACTTCTTCAATGGCTTCTTTGGATGATTGTAGGTTTGTTGAAGGCAAATCTCTTTGTAGTTTTGAAGAATTACAGGAAATAAAATTAAGATTTTGGGGTAATTGTTCTTCTACAGATTCTTCAGAAAAATTTATTGGAAATTTCATTATATCTAATTCTGAATCAAATGCAGAACATTTTTTCTCCTCATAAACAACATTACAATGTCCATTAAATTCAGAAGAACGACTTTGGTTTTCGTTGCCAATTCCTGAACAAAGCATAGGGCCAAGACTGTGATTGACGTCCTCATATTTTGTTTCTAACGTTTTCAAATTAATGTTCACTGATGGTAAATCACTATAAAACAGTAACCTTCCCTTTTCAAAACTCGACTTTAATATTAATGTTGGTGAACTGATAGAATTTTGTCCCACAGATTCAATTGATTTTTTTTGGACATCACACGGAAGGAAAGATGCATTAGAGACTTTGGGAGAAGATGTAGGTAAAGTGTTATGTTGTGTATTATGAATCTGTTGATCACTAAGAATTGGAGAAGCATATAATACAGAACTTGTTACAATTTCTGTTGATTTAGATGGAATAGTATCTGGATTTGAGTAAAAGTATGACAAGTTAACAATATTTGTACAAGATTCTTCCATATCAACTGTTAAATTCTTGCCTATTATACTCTCATTCTTTGATTTGGTGCTCTTGTATTTGAGTTGACTGGAATCAAGGACAGGAGAAAGACTTACTAAACAATCCTGTGACTCCACTTCTGGATATTGTCCCATAGGCTCAGCCAAACCTACATTGTTCGTTATCTTAGAACAAGCAGCGTTGATTAAAAAGTTTCTTTTGCAATCACTACTGCCCAGATTAGAAGAATTAAGATGATCAATGATTTTTTCACAAGTTGATGTCGTTTTGGGACATTTGTTTTGTTTCCTATTAATATTTTGTAATTCAGTGGCAAACTTTCTGTCCAGATCTCTACAATTTAGGATAGGAGAAACGGTATCAACAAGACCATGGACACTATCATCTGAGTCCTCAAAATATCTTGAAACCTTGTTAGATGGATTCTTATTTTGAAGTGAATTAATTTTTTCTGGCATTAGAGATTGCTGCAAATTTTGTTGACACAACTCTGAAGATGATTTCCTCAGACATGTTTTTTGTTGGCCAAGGGCAAATTTATTCTTATTTTTAGCCACATTTCCTTTGTCTTGATGAACAGTGCTATTGTGGCTAAAACCTAAAATTGGTGAAACTGGTCTTTCCATATTTGTTATATATTTACCTGTAGTATCACAACATTGTTTTATAAGTAACATTTCCAATTTATTTACTTCCTTTTCATCATGATGTAATATATTTTCTGTCGTATTTGTTTTCTTTAACTGAAGCTGATTAGAATCCAAAACAGGGGAAGGTGATATGAACTCAGATTGATTTTGAAACAGTTCAACATTTTTTTGTAGCATTTCTGAAAAGCTATAAGCTTTATTTCCAAGAATGCTTGTCTTGTTTGTATTAAGTAAATAATTTGAATTACAATAACTAGAATCTAGAACAGGTGAAATAGGAGTTAAGGGGAAATGTGCATTATCTATTTCCTGATTGAAATTATCAACCTTCTTGTGTACAACGTTTTCCTTACAATGGTTAGGACTGGCGGGATCACTAGAGGTTTGGGATTTATTATTTGATTTCCAACATGGTTTTGATCCATATAAAATATAATCTCCTTCTGACCTTTTCCGTTCCTGTAAATTTGCTGGAAACTTGATTTCATGCTGTCTTGAATGGAGGACAGGAGAGGGAGGTGTATTTATTTCATTATGCAATATTTTTTCGGGGAATGTATCTGATTTATTGTTTTTCTTCAGATTATTTTCTTTGTCATGAAAATTATTTAAAGGCTGAATCTTATACTGACTTGAATCTAAGATGGGAGAAAGTGAATTAGTAAAATTTTGAGATTCACAAATAGGTGGTTTATCACAACTACCACCATCCAAATTGTAAGAATAATTGTTTTCAGTGAATTGAATATTGTTTTCTTCATTCACACTTGTAACTTTTTCAACTACGATATTTTCTGGTTTATTAGATGAATTGCTTAGTGAGTTCATTTCATTACTTAGGTTTATTGAACGATTCGATCCCAAAATGGGAGAACATGACTGATAACACTTCTCCTGAGATAGAGCTAAGCGGTTTTTTCTAGATTGATTTTGTTTATTGCAATTTTGTGCTTCCTTATCAAATTTGTTGTATTGTTTAGAATCCAACACAAGCGAAGCTATTGAATCAGCAGTTTTCCCTTGCTTTTCATAAGGCGTCAAAGGTTGTGTTTTCATTATGTTTTGGCATGAAAACATTTTATAATCACAAGAATCCAAGATTGGTGAATTGACTTCTTGAACTGTTGTGTTATTATTGTCTTCCTCTGCTTGACTATGTTCTGGTGTTGGTAAAATTTCAGAGAATTTATCTACATCTGCAGGGATTTTATTGCTGTGATTTATTGGAACATTTATTACAAATCTTTCTGGTGGTAAAACTTCAGGATGATATGCATTTATTGGCTTGGAAAATTGTTCTGTTATTGCAGAAGAGTTTTGTGCTTTATGTTTTGCATTAGAGTAATAACTACAATCCAAAACTGGAGAATGTGACTCTAGAATAGTTTGTTCATTGGTATTATCACAATCAGTTGAATTATGAGCAGGTTCTTTACGAGTAGTAAAATTATTTATATCTACAGCTTCTAAAGATGAAACTTCAGTATGATAATTTGCTTGCCTTAAAGACGATTCTGATATTTTAGTACAGCTTTGATCTGAAGATCTTGAGTTTAGTGCATTGAAACAATAAGAACTTTCTAGTATTGGAGAAAGATCTAGCACTTGACTATTATTTAGAGCACATTCCTTTTCATCGTTTTCTTTTCCTAAGATTAAGTTAGAATTATGGTTCTCCTGATTTAAATTAAAATCTTCCTTGTTTTTTTTTAGATTTGTGATTGATAATTTAAATGGTAGTTTTCTTTTTGATGAAGATGGTAACATATCAGCTTCTCCCGAATCTGTATTTAAGCTACAAGTTGGTGGTGCCATAGTAACATTTTCTTGGATTTTGCATTTAGCAAATTTTGATGGATATTGAAATATTAATAAATTATCATTATTGTCACCATCACAGACTCGTGATTTGTTTATTTTAGAGGGTTGTTTGAACTTATTCTTGAAAAATAAAAACTTATTTTCATTTTTTGAGGATAAATTATCATTCTTAGTGCCTTTACCTCCCCTTATATTTTGTTCCCTTAAAATAGTATTAACAAATAATACTGAATTGGCTGTGTCTTTTTCTTTGTGTTTAATGACTTTACTAGTTGTGAGCAATTGTTTTTGTGGGTTGTCTTTTGTCAAACTGTTTAGACCTTTTTGAATATTGAAAATGCTTTTATTTGATGAATTACGTGCATTATTAATATAATTCACATCAACTAAAGGACTTTTTAACACTATTTTCTCACGTGTGTTTACAGAACTAAGTTTTTTATTTAATACACTGTCATTTAAAATTTTCGAACCATAAGAATTTTCTTCATTCAAAATGATTGTTTGAGACTTTTTCAAGTTTCTATTAATTTTATGGCTTTTACACTTTTTCTTAGTTTCACTCAAAATGTGTGAGATGCCTTTTTTGGAATGTTCTGTTCCTTTATTAACTTGTTTTCTTGTTTTATGTATTGGCATTACTGTCTGATCTAAAATATATTCTCGAAGTTAACAATTTCTCCGAGTTCTGAAAAAAATGTACTATAATTAAAGAGACATTATACTTTGATAAACATTATTGGTCTTAATCAAAACCAGAGAAGGGTTCTTTGAAACTTTGATCAAGTTATTGATGGTTGTATATTGACTCACTATTACATTTGCCATTCATTTTTTATGATGAAAGTTATTAACCGTTACAAATAAGATATTATTAACTAACTTTTTTTAATAGTTATACTTCATTTGAAGTTTTTTTTTTTTTAATTGAATTTTGCACATTAAAAATTATATTTTAAAATGTTACAACTTTTTACTAATTTTATAGCTAAAATTACACTTTTTAAAATTTCATTAAAATGTGTGAGCCATCTTGAAACATTCTGTTTCTTTATTTTCAAAATAGCCATTTACAATAAATATAAACTGCAAAAAGTAATAATAAGAAAACAAAGACATTAACAGAAAAATATGGACAAACATGAAAATAACTGATATGATATAAACTATTACTAACAAACAACAAAAACAAATAACAATAATAAATATATATATATATATAACAACAATAACATCAACATCTAAATATAGAAAAACAATCACAATTGTTGGCATTGTTATTGTTGGCTTTATTAGCTTGTTTTATGTATTGGCATTACTGTCTTATCCAAAACACATTCCAAAGGATTATTGGAGTTCTAACAAAAAAAAAAATCATTAAAATTCATGAGTTATTCATGATACCGTTTTGTCTGTATGATACAAAAACTGTATCCACGCACCTAATACATGTATAGTGGTATTTACACACTCAACCACCCATACACTATAAGCAGTATTTACAAACCCTTCCATCCATTCACAAACAGCGGTATTGATCCACCACCCACCCATTTACTTAAAGTGGTATTGACCTACCCGCCCACCAGTACACATACAGTGGTACTTTTTAATCTGCCACATTAAAATGAATTTATATAATTTAACCTTTTGTACAGTTAAATAATTCAATACAGGAAAACAATTGTTACATTTATTGATAATAATATTTATATGTGTATATATATACAGGGTGTTCAAAAAGTCTGGAAACCCCTTAATATTTTTTATATTAATAAACACAGAACAATGAAACTCTAGGATTACATTTTTACTGTAGTTACTGACTTTTTTGGCTATTTTAACTGTCCTTTTTCACTTTGGAGGGGCGTCCTGTGGAGGAAGTCTGAAAAATCTTAAATGTAAGCATAGGTCGAGTTATACCCCATTTTAAAGGTCATTGTTAGAGAAACACATTGCCGCAACCTGAACTGAAAAAGGACTATTCGTTTGGAAATAGCAGCCTCTCAAAGTTTGTTAACTTTACGTTACGGAGACTAAGAGATAGAAGTGAATACTCAACCGTGTTGGTTATGTTAGGGTTTTATCATTTTCGCAGGTAGAGTGTGGAGGGATAGGAAATGTCAGTAATAATCGTTTTAAAACGTTAAAAGTGTACAGGTATAATTGGGGTCATTGGGGACAATTATCATTATTAAAAAAATTGAACAGACAGTAGCCAGTTGTTTATGTTTAAATTATTTACTTTGTAAGATAATAATTACAAAAAAAAGAAACAAATCTTGGAATGTATTACAGAAGGTGCTCGAAGTGGTGTCCTTGTGTAGCTTGGCAATATGCCATGCGCTGGTAATACCCAATCATGACATGATCAACCATTTCTTCCGTAATACCATTGTGTGCCTCTTCTAATATCCGTTCCTTTAGGGCTTCAATGTTGGCTGGCTTAGTCTTGTAAACTTTACCCTTCAGAACGCCCCAAAAAAAAATAATCTAAGGGAGAAAGGTCAGGGGATCTTGGTGGCCACTCAATTGTTCCCCTTCTACCTATCCATCTGTCCTCAAAAATGTCACCTAACAGTTCTCGGACACGCAACCCAAAATGAGGAGGGGCCCCCATCTTGCTGGAACCAGATATTCTCAAACTGAGGGCCCAGTAATTCCCTTAAATGTGGTAATACTCTAGTTTGCAGTAATTCTAGGTATGTGGTGGCATTTAAGTTCCCTTCTATGAAATACGGACCCACAACACGAGTACCAAGCAATCCTGCCCAAACATTTACTTTTTTGTGGGTTTTGTGTGTGTGATTCTTCCATCCACCGAGGGTTTTCTTGAGACCAGTAACGTGAGTTATGTCTATTCACAGTACCATTCAGACAGAAACTTGCCTCATCAGAAAACAGGACAAGTTTTGGAAAGTTTCCATCGAGAATACATTTGTTCGTCATGATTTCGCAGTATTTGCAGCCTCCGGTTTGGGTCATCTTCATTCAGTTCTTGGTGAAATTTTACCTTAAATGGATGAAATTTATTTTCATGAAGTATTTTATGGATGGAACCTGTACTAACACCTACATACTGCGCTGATTTTCTAATAGAGGTGCGCGGATTTTCCACAAAACACTGAAGTGTTTCAAGGGCCATTTCTTCATTGGTTGCTGATTTTGGCCGTCCAGTTCTTGGTCGATCTTTTACAGAACCACTGTCTCTAAAGCGCTGTACAGTCTTCAACACTGTTGATTTTTGAATAGGTGGTCTATTGGGGTAAGTATCATTAAACAAGTGGCTTACCTCCTCATATGTACGAGTTCTATTCCCATAACCTCTCACCATCATAATGGTAATTCGCTCTGTCTCACTGAGTGACATTGTAATCTAATGTAAATCTTACTAAAAATTAATATCACAAACTGATGTAATGTTTTCAACTAATGAACCAGTCAGGGTGCATAGCTTAACCTGTACGAGAGATAATTTACAAGAGATAAGATGGGGCAAAGCACAAAGGTCAGTGGGAAAACACAAACTTTCAACCGTTATCAATGGCATTTGTAATTAAAATCAGACAAACTTTGAGAGGCTGCTATTTCCAAACGAATAGTCCTTTTTCAGTTCAGGTTGCGGCAATGTGTTTCTCTAACAATGACCTTTAAAATGGGGTATAACTCGACCTATGCTTACATTTAAGATTTTTCAGACTTCCTCCACAGGATGCCCCTCTAAAGTGAAAAAGGACAGTTAAAATAGCCAAAAAAGTCAGTAACTACAGCAAAAATGTAATCCTAGAGTTTCATTGTTCTGTGTTTATTAATATAAAAAATATTAAGGGGTTTCCAGACTTTTTGAACACCTGGTATATATATATATATATATAAATAATGAATAAATGATAAATTCCACATATATAAAGAACATATTATGCTAAATGTACATAAATAGTATTGATCCTAAATTAGAACCAGGAGAGTTAATTGAAAGTTTGATAAAGTTATTGGATTGTATACTGATTTAAGTATTACATTCACCATAGATTTTATAAGATGAAAGTTATTAACTGCTAAAAACCAAGATATAATTAATTAATTTTTTCTTTGTAAAGTTAAACTTCCTTTGCCAGTTCACATGGGCTGGCAGGCTAGTGCATAAGCTTTATTCAACGAGTAACGAATCAAACGTTAGCTCATATAGAGATTTCAACCTTGGACTTTTCAAACTTCAGTTTAAAGATCTAGCAACTGAGCTATCACACAAACCAAATTATTATTTCTTTCTTTGACAACTCTGTTTTGGTGTGTACAGTATAATATTTAATTAATTATATAATTGAATGATCAATTCAAACTTAACATTCCATAATAATAAAATATCATTCCTACAGATTATTGGTTATCAGAGTAATTAAGTTTTAGCATATGTACATATTTTTTATTATTTGTTGATTTTGTAATTTATGTACATGTTACTTATCTAATTTTCATTTCATATATATTGACTCTCAAACCGTACATTCTAAATGAAGTGAGTGACGTGAATAAAGTAAAAACGCTAAAACTCTGCAATGAATAAGCAAAGGTTATAATAATTGTGACTTTAGTTTTAATTTAAATGCAAAGCATTCAATAGAAAACTTTAAAACTACTGTACAGTATCTTAATTAAATTTGCTCAGATCAATTACTGTAATATACACAATGTAAAATTGTGTAAAAAACCTGAAAATGGGGAAGTAAATATCTTATTCTATTTGTAATAGCTTAATTGATTTCATATGATCAAAAAAAATGAATTGGCCTATTTTAATTACGTCAAGAGAATATTTTTCAGACTAATATTCTCACACACTATAAATACCCATATGTATCTCTATGCCATTATTAGCATTTATTACATTCATGTACACAGATAGCATGGTCACTTGTTATATAACTTAAATTTGGGCTAACTATGCTTTTATGGTACCAATTTACATTGCAAAAGAAGATGCTTATGAATTTGTGATGTTCAATAAGTAGACTCACAATTCTTATAAAGTTAGGCTCTATCAAATTGATGCTCGTTATATGTTGCTAAACAAGACTTGTACATGATTGAAGTAAGAAAAAGACTATATATTTGTCATTTTAATTTATATAGGTGCAACTTACACTACCTTCGAACTGGAATACGGATGGTAAATCAATACCTTACCTGGCACGAAACTATATTGTTAACCAATCTATCTTGAACATTTGTCTTTATTTTCATGACTTAAAACAATATCAGCTGTTTTGGTCAGTTCTAAATTTTCTTAGTTCAATGGCTTCTTTACCACACTAATGAATGCCCTTAAGAACAAAAATGGACATCAAAACACACTGGGCCTTACTTACAATACACAATTTTGTTTCGAAGTGAATTTGCGAGTGAAATCTGAGCTATCGTCGAGAATCGGTTAACTAAAAAGGATCTTTGGCTCAACATTTAAGACATTTGACCAAAAGGGAATCCATCGACGAAAACACAATTTTAACTATTCAATATTGCAGAACTAAACTGGACTACTTGTCATAAACCTTCTGTCATCTTTGTGCAGTCATAACTTATGATCGCCTCTAAAGAGACACTTTCATATCTCGTTAAGTCCTTCACCTAGGGTCATTCCACGCCAATTCAACCAGAAATAAATAATTTTTTCACCCATCATCTCAGATTTGTATGAAAGTTGGTAGCTTTGTTCTATATGTAAAGATAAGTAAAACTACCAAATTTGGAATTTTTATCTCACTTAGTTTTCCAGTTATAGTACTTTAAAGTTTTACATTTTTCAGTTTAACCTAAAATATTATAAAAAATTAAATTTTTTATTTTTTGTTCAGTTTTAAAAACGCTAACATGTTTTACGTTTAATTCAATATCTAAAAAAGGAATGAGATAATCAAGAAATCTTTTTTTCTTAAACTATCTGCATGGTATGGGTTTTAATTTAGTAAAATAATTATTCTGTGTATTTTGTTCCTTTTATTTCTAAAATGCATTGCGTTTCAATATATTAATTACAAGTGATGTGAGTTCTTTCAATAACAATGAGTAACTATAGCTTTTAAAGGAAAGATATAAACTGCATTTTAATATTTGGAAAAGTATATATAATAGTAAGCAATGTGAACTAAAAATATTTTAGTTCAGATATAATATAGGCTCAGTATTAAAATATAAACTTAATATTTACGTACAAATTAAGTATACAGAAACCTTTTTTTACACACAACAAATGTATATCATTAGACCCATTTCATTGAGAAGACTTGCAAGCTAATGAACTAATTTTTTTGTTTGAATATATTTTTAACTAATCCAGTGCACTCTGGTGGGAATTGATAGGTCCTTCCCATTGAGGTGTGTGGAGGCTCAACCACTGCAAGAATGTGTGGAATTGGCATGTCACATATATTTGGCAATGTAAGATTGAGGGATTAACTTTTCTACTCTGGACATCAGTTCATCAACAAATTCAGGAATAGTTGATGTTTGTGTTACCATCTGCGTCCGATCTGTAGCAACCCATTGCTTGTAATCTATTCTATAAACTTCTTCATAGTTTTCAAACTTGGTTTGTAAGAATGTGGTCAGATTTTCTTTAGATGGACATTTTTCACATCGCCTAAACATACAGTTTTGATTTGAATTTTCACACAAAATCAGTTTTTGTAGATCTTTGCAATTCTCTTCTAGTTGTGCTGCATGTATTAGAAGTATTACATTTTGATGGATAGTACATACACAGACAGAGTGAGTTCCACAGGCACCAGCCAGAACACACCATTTGGGACGAAGTGTACAAAACTTAGAGAACCCTATTTTTATTTCAGGATATTCTCATTTAAAGTTTGCAAACATTTCAGATTACTTAAAATTAATCTTTTCTTCTCATATTGTTTTTTCCCTAAGCTTATTACATCTTTCATACCAGGCAAAACTCTCGACTGCTCATCACTCTGATAGAAATTGACAACTAAATCAACAACCTCGGGACTCTGTATCTTTCCTTTCCTTGCTTCAGGTTCTGCCAAAAACCCTTTTTCTTTATACAATTTTTTTGCTTGTCTCACAGAATAATCGGACACTTCATAAGTATCTTTGATTTTTGTTCTTGACCAATTCAGTGATGCGGGAATTGTCAATAGTTGTATTTTCTTCTTTATCGAAAGTTTGGTCAGTTCACTTTTTATGTTCTCAACAAGTAAGTTCATTTCTGCTGCTTTTTGCTCAGTATTTTGTTGTAATTTAGGTACTTTTGATGGCACATCAACATTTAAAACTGTCTCAATTTTCATTTCAATGTTTGCATGTAGTTTTTTAGTTTATTTTGAGCATAACCAATTTTTGAGTTTTCATTCAATGATTGTAATTTGACAGGTACATTCGTCAAAGAAGCGTTTAAAGAATCAACAGCCTTTTCTTTTCGTAATTGAGTTTCAGTTTCAGTTGACATGATACAATCATTATCATCTTGTGATTCTTCTTCACAGTTAATTGGAGTTGAGAAAAAAATTTTATAGCAATCTATTTTATAAAAGAGGATGTTTGTATATATATATATATATATATATATATATATATATATATATACATATATATATATATATGTTTTAAGTTTATGCGCTGCCAAACCATCCAACCGATCGCCATGAAACTTTAGGATATTGTCCTGTATACTCCCGAGATGGTTTCTGTGAAGTTTGATGCAGATCCGTCCACAGGGTCCCGCCCCACGGGCTCCTAAAGATCCCATGTTATTCAAATGGAGAATCTGAATTGTTTACAAAAAAACATATGACTGTGTGGTTTAATGTAGTTTCACATGCCATAGGCAGATTGAAGTTCTCACAACAACAGTACTGTATATGTTTCGATTTATTGTAGTTATACATTTCACCTTGAGAGTGTAGCACACACTACAAAAAACCTTTACATTTATACACCAAATAAGAAGACCAAAAATATTGTTTACCCTCTTGCACTCATTTAATAAATAATGGTTTTTTTCTATAATTCTTTTTATTGCTTTATTTTGGTATGTCAATGAAAAATGAAAGGCGAGACAACGTCCGCCGGGTTCAGCTAGTTAGTATATATAACGTTTCCCCAGGTTTCACTATTAGACCTTTTGTGACACAGGCCTCATTCTGCTGTAAATGTACTACCCTTAAACTATTTTTAACGGATTTCTTGTGATTTTTATATAGGTCACATACTTTTTGTAGGAATTCATACTTTGTCAATAGTGTAAACTCTTATGATGAAAACAGATGTTTATTATTTCTTTACTATCTAATTCACTTTTTATCTTAATCAAGTTAAGTTCTTCTTCAGATAGATCACACACTCTTTCCAACCCCTTTTTTGTGACATAATTGGTTTTGTGGCACTCTGTCAGTTTTAATAACCATATACTACACTTACTGTCCATTTTAAATTAAACTTTATTTAAAAGCAAGTTAAATTGTTCTTCTTCATAATTGGATTATGAAAAAATATAAGTGTAATCAATTCAGTAGAATCAATTTTACCAAACAGATTAACTGAAAATGTAAACTTAAAACTAATTATCTTTGTGTATTTAAATTTGTATTATTTATTTAGTTTATTTAATTTATGTAAATAAACATAAATCAATTCACCTATACACTAAAGGAAGCTAAACATCGCTTATAACAATGTTTACTCAAGAAGCACTGACAATAGACTGACTTACAATCAACAGTCAGAGTGCAGAGTAACTGCAGCCTGTCAAGACATAAAAATTTCCAGTAGTAACTTGCTGCTTGTTGAGCCAAACTATCTGCTTGTCTATTTTTAGACTTGAATATAACATGAATGTTAACTTTCAACTTACGTACTATATTCAATCAAAACTTCTAAGTGAACATATTTCTAAGTGAAAAAAGATATGGAGTCATTTTAGGGGCTTGTCAAACAAAAAAATTTTGATAGAATTTTTATATTACAAAAATGGGCATTAAGAACCATTGGTAATCTCAGTCGGATGCAGTCGTGTGAGCCTCTCTTCCGTGAGTATGGAGTGTTGACCTTGGCGGGCCTGGTGGGTTATGAGGCGTGAATGTTTGTAAAAAAAATCCAACTTATTTCGAGACAAACGGCTCATACCACACTTATGCCACTAGAGGCAGAAATGACCTCTCTATGGCCGGTCACAGCACGAGTGCTTTCGGGAGGGGGCCGCATCACCTCTGCATCTCGATATACAATAAACTGCCCAGAGATCTCCGTGATGTCGGGAGGATCTCAATTTTTAAAATGAGGTTAAAAACATATTTTATTGAAAAATGTTTTTACGATTACAATATTTTAAATGGCATGTAAATGTTTCTTTAAATAATGTATTATTAGTTAATTATTTGTTGTACAACGGTGCATTTATACATTATTGTATTGGAAAGATTTGACGTGTTCTTTGTAAATGTACATTTGAACAAATAAACTGAATACTGAATATTTACATTTATATTACAAAATGTAGAATTGCTTCTTATTATTAAATATTATATACTGAGTTTTTTTAATTAAAATTTAAAAAATATGATAAATTATTACACAATAGTTTCTTATTAAAAACCTATACTTCCCAAATAAATATTGAAATTCAGTAATAGCTAACCTTTCATTTAAAAGCTATAGGTATTCATTGGGATTGAGAGAACCTCACATCACTTATAAAATTATATTAATTTTTTAACACTTATATGTATTAATAATTTTATAAAATTATATTAACACTTGCAATTCACTTAAGAAATAGAAGAAACAAAATACACAAAATAATTAACTTACTAAATTAAAGACCATACCATGCAGATATTTTAAGAAAAAAAGATTTCTTGACTATCTCATTCCTTTTAGAGATATTGAATTCAACGTAAAACATATTTGCGTTTTTAAAACTAAACAAAAAATTAAAAATGTAATTTTTTATAATATTTTAGGTTTAACTTAGACTAGTGAGGTAATTTTTTTCAAATTCTTTAACTAAGTACTAGTACTGACAGAACCTGCCTTGAAAATTTCATAAAGATTGGGTTTCAAATGAGGAAATTATTTTGTTTTCTATGTCATGTTTTGTTTGGCGCTATCCAGAGTGCGGCAATTGAAAAACGTAAAAACTTTAAAGTGCCATAACTGGAAAACTAAGTGAGACAAAAATTCCAAATTTGGTAGTTTTACTTATCTTTACATATAGAACAAAGCTACCAAGTTTCAAACAAATCTGAGATGGTGGGTGAAATGATCTGGTTGAACTGACATGGAATGACCCCCTACAGAAATAAAATCAATGTGGCCAGTTTACTTGTAACATGTGGAGGTTTGCGTGGAAGAGAAAAGAGTAGAACTGCTAAAGCAGTCATCACATTTTCAATAAAACAAATCTATTGTATAACATTCAAGAAATACAATACAAATATGTCAATATAACCATAAAAAAGTATAAAAACAGAATAAAAATTGTAAACTCTTCCAATTATAGTGATTTTCCTCGGCAAAAGGGAGGGTTAAGAAACAATAGGTAGTCTGCTTCTTAGTCTTGTATTTTAACACTGGTTTCATCTCAGGTAGTAGTATGTTGATCGTTTCAAATTAGTTTGTGGAGGAATTTTTAACATGTTGTGTGAATGCCTTGATGTCTCAACAGAAGTTAGAATTTTATTAGTTTTCTTCTTAGAGGCAACAGCATCAATGCCATTGTACGTGTATGGGTGGGCAGGTGGGTCAATAACACAGTACGTGTATGGGTGGGTGGGCGGGTTTGTATGTAATTATTAGGCTGGTTTGGTTCCAATTAGTACCACCGTGCTTGTATGTAAATGTACAGTCGTACTGACCCTCCCACACAACCATGCACGTCCACCACCTACGCACTCATACACGTACAATGGTATTGACCCACCCGTCCACGCATACACGTAGAGTGGTAGTGACCCTCCCACCCAGCCATACTATACAGTGTTATTGACCCACCCGCCCTCCCATATATGTACAGTGATATATTAGTTAACATTCTATTACTCGTAAGTATAAAACTGTTGATTTAACATGTTGTGGACCATGAGAAAGACCACAGTCCTGAGAAAGTTCTAAAGATGCCTACTTATAAACAACTGTTTGACAAGGGCTACAGGCTGTGAAAAAGGTTTGACCAAAATTACAAGTGTATATATTAATGAAATAAGAACTACTTGACCACTCAACGATTTTTTATAGTTAGAAAATTAATTAGTTTTGTTACTGTTCATTTTTTAGTTATGACTGCTATAGCAGTCACGACTATATACAATTAACTCAGTCATGATTAACTCAGTCAGTTGGATAGCAGGCATGTCACCTAATACAATTTATAACAATCGCTATTGTTTGTCAATGTGTTAATTTTCTTGAAAAAGTTTTCAGATTTAAGGGGGAAAAGATTTCCACAAATTATTTCTCCTGATAACCGAACTCAATATTAGTCTCTTTGAAACAGCAAATTTTAATTTTTTTTATGTTGAGTGGAACATCTAAAATTATGTTGCCTAATAGCTTAAGTTAATCAAATACATAAATTCTCTTTGAAGAAAGTACTTTAAATTAATAATCTACTGGTACTTTCTTCTATACCGTACTGTATTAGACTGTCTAACATTTGGCTATGTATGTCTCGAAAATATTTAATAATTCCAGATAAGTATGAAAAACTTGACAACTTCACACCTATTTACTTTACTGTATCTAATTACTGCATTCCTTTTTTTATATCAACAAATTTAAGCTAGGTAACCTAGTTAAGTAATAACTAGGCTTATTCATTAGTGATACAAAAACCCTTGGGCAACAGAATATTCATTAAAATGTATTAACTAATTAAGTAGTTGATTCATTAAAAGAGAATGAGGAACAAATTGGGTAGACTAATTATAGAAACAGAAACATAAATTAAAACACTCCATAAAACAAAATATAATAGAGCAGAACAAAATTAGTAGATCAAATCAAGATCATGTTGCAAAGAGTAAATACCAAATAGCGAATTTTGATTGAAAAATGAATAATAATTATGTTACAAACCTAATACACATACGAATATATTTGTTTTTCAAAACTTGATAAAAATAAAATGAAAGAATATGAAATATGAATTGGACTAAAAAACTGAAGGTTATAAAGTTATTATGAACTGAATTTTCCCACCTTACCTAAAACTTTTTTTTAATGTGAACCAGCATAGAGTTTAAATTGTTTAAACCGCAGTATAATTGTTTATACCTTCTATTATACCTTCTGGTACGATAAAAGGTCTATGATAAAACAAACCTGTAGTTAAACTCAAAACAACGGATTCCTTAGATAGATGAAAATATGTATTACCAAGATAAGTAGGATAACATAATTCTACTTACCTTGTTTACTATGAAGTACAATAATTGCTCTTTTCTACTTATTTACTAGAGATAATTAGATCAATGGAAATAATTACTAAACTAAAAGTTTTAGGTTGTTATAAACTTTTACTGTATAACAAATTAACAATAATTCTGCACGAATATTTTCTACAACAGTAATCCGTTCATTAAGATTAACATGGTTTAACATGGTCAATCATGTTAAAAGCCATTGAAAAATCATAAAAAAAATATATAAGTCTATATTGTTGGGTTTCCAACATCTAAAGCCTGGACATGGAAGATTTCAATGAGTGTGTATTGCATCAGCTGGTGATTTGCCCCTGATGAAACCAAACTGTTGTGGAGAAAATAAATTATTAATACTGATAAAATTAAGTAAACTAGTTTAAAAAATTCGAAAACAACACTCGTCATCCAAATAGGAATAAATTATATTTATAAGAATGTTGGTTAATAACATATCAGCTGTTGTTACCAGTGGTGAAGACACTTAAAATTTGTTTTTCTTAAATTTTTGTCAATTTTAGTGATAATTTTTTCATATTTTTGCTGTTGGACATGTTTTAATTGTCATTTTAAATATTATTAACCCTAAAGATCTGTTTGCTTTTTGTTATTGAGTTCTGGAAGTTTGGTTTAACTTACATTTGTTCTGTTATTAATTGTTAGGTTAGGATCGTGTCTACAAATAATCATAACTTTGTAGATAACTTTATATAATTTATGTTTCTGTAGATAACTACGTTGTAAAGCTAAATTATATCACCGGTTGATCTCATTTCCTGCTAAATTTAACATCTATGGCGTCAGTTATTGATGATAAGGAACTATGTATTGTCTGTTGCACAAACGTTATCGACAAAGGTATAGAATACGATATCACAAACGTTGGTTCCATCCAGTTTGCGTTCAGTTGTCAGCCGCTGAGTATAAGAAAATAGCAGACGGCCTAATCAAATCCTAGACCTGTGATAGGGCAGACTGTGCTACTACCAAAGTTGATAAACACACGCTAGCACTTGATGAAATACTGAAAAAGATTAGTTCTTTGGTTACCAAAGAAGACGTTAAAGGTATTGCTAATGATATTTCAGCATTACGGCATGACATAACCAAGTTATTTGAGACTATCTCAGAACTGGAGCCTCGGCTATCTAAAGCTGAAGAAGAAATTAAGTTGATTAAAAATAACATTACTGCACTCGAATCCAAAAATGGTTCACTCAGTATTGAGGAAGTCTACTCCGAGGTAAATGACTGTTTCCTCAGAAAATCAAATATTATTCTCCACAAAGTTCCTAAAAGTAGCAGTCCTTCAACAGACCAAAAGAAAGTTCATGATCGGTCCTTAATTAACTGCGTCTTTGAGGCTGTCAACTTCCAACCCTCAAAATATTCGTTCTTCCGACTTAGGAAACCATCACGTGATACACCAAGGCCTATAAAAGTCATTCTGCAAAGCCCTGATATTGTAATAGACTTCTTCAAGATATTCTCAACAGAAAATCTTACTGATCCTCGCATATCCAACGTCACTGTTTCTCACGACAAAACTCAACAGGAATGCAAACATCTTATTGAACTTCGACATCAGCTTGACAATAGAAATAACGGGGGGGGGGGATCTGGCTTAACTATCAAATTTGTAAACGGTACACCAAGAATCATAAATAATACAAAAAACTAGACAAGTGCAGTGGTCAGTCGCAATCTTGACTTCTTCCACGACTCAAGCGCCTCCTCCTTCCGAAATCGTCTGTAGAACCTCTTCAGTTGGTTTGCCATTTTTCTTCATTTATCTGTTATTGTCCACTGTGTTAAATATTCATTCTATTGTTGATGTTCAGTCCGTATTATCTGTGTAAATTATTTTTCTATCACTGTTATTGCGTTATGTAGTTATTATAATTATTTATTAGAACATACCATGCTCTCCGCTTGCATGCTATTATTTATATTTTTATTGATGTTTATTCGTTATCCATTGTATATTTATTTATTGCAGAGATTGTCTATTGTTAAGTCTCAAATACTTATCGATAGTATTGATGGACCTTGTTTATTTGCAAAACGCTTGCATGCTATTTATATAAGTATTGATATGCATTTCACTTGTTATTAAGACCTTTGTTTAACTATTTGTAAGATGCTTGTTGTTCATCACACTGTTATGATACTGTAAAAAATGGCTATGCCATTAAATGAATAAATTAGCCCTACTAAACATTTGTTGGATATTTTATTTCAATCAGCATACAATAACAAAACAGAAAAACATAAAGCAGATTTTTTTTTTTTTTTTTTTTATAACATTTATTTAATATTTACAATCTATTCAATAATGAACAATAAGTAAATTCGATCTATTTTAAATAACAATGGTTGATTACATTCCAAAGACTGTAAACAACATAATGGATTAAAAACGTTCACTTAAACTAAGTAAGTCATGCCTTTTTAGTCTATAAATGTGTTGACTATTGTCCAACAAATTCACAGCAAGATGGTTTTCATGTGCTTCAAGCTTCTGTAGGTAACGTAAACTAAACTTTGAGATTTCATCTTGCACGTAGTCAATTCTTGTGTCTTTGTGGATTACTGCATTCCTAACATACCATGGAGCTTGCAATATAGTTCGCAGTACCTTTGACTGGAAACGTTGAATAATGTTCAGATTTGATAATGATGCTGTCCCCCACAATTGTATGCCATATGTCCACACTGGCTTCAAGACAACTTTGTACAGTAATAGTTTATTTTCAGTGGAGAGGTGGGATCTTTTTCCAAAAAGCCAATACATTTTAGAAAATTTTGTATTTAGTTGCAATCGTTTATTCCAGATATGGCTCTGCCATGTCAGTCGCCTATCTAAGTAAATTCCTAGATATTTAACATCATTTCGTTGTGTTAGTAGAGTGTTGTTTAAGGAAACATTTGGACAGTTTTCCGAATTAAGCGTAAATGTAATGTGTATAGATTTACTCTCGTTTACTTGTATTCTCCAACGTTTTACCCAATCTGTCATTGAATTTAAAACATCTTGCAAGATCTGAGAAGCTGTAAAAGGGTTCCGATGAGAAGTAAGGACTGCAGTATCATCTGCAAATGTTGCAGTTAGAGTTTCTTGGTGAGTTGGAATATCAGCTGTGAATATTGTGTACAATAAAGGGCCCAATACACTACCCTGTGGAACTCCAGATTCAATTAATTTTAGATTTGAATAACAATTTTGAAATTTTAAAGCAGATATTAAATTTTAGAAAATAATTTCAAACAGCTGTTTTACCATATCAAAGCCATAGCCCAATTCATTATCCAAATCCCACCTCGAGTATCTTATACTATAAAACGAGCAAGGAATTGTATGTATGTATGTATGTACCTATTTCCAGTCATTTTATTTCAAAAACGGCTCTACCGATTTTCTTCGTACTTTGTCTATAAAAGGTTTTCTACCTCAGGAATCCAATGGATTTGGTGACAATTTTGAGAAAACTCATTTTCTATGAGTTTTCACGATTCCAAAAGTACACAGTAAAAATATAGGAGACAGGCGGGTGGGTCAATACCACTGTTTAATGTTTACTATTTACTATTTCAACATGTGAGTTATGATTTTAATTAATTTTTTTAAATAACACATGTTTTTCTGAATCTGTTAAAATGTAAACAAACCAAATATTATTGTATTTTTCTTACCTATGTCTAATATACACAATTCAGTTATTCTCGAACTTTATTTCATTTTTATTATAATTTCAACGCACCGCAACGCATATTTATGGTCCTTGTAAATAGTTCATTGATAACTTCAGTTCAGTGTAAAAACTCATTTTCTATGAGTTTTCACGATTCCAAAAGTACACAGTAAAAATATAGGAGACAGGCGGGTGGGTCAATACCACTGTTTAATGTTTACTATTTACTATTTCAACATGTGAGTTATGATTTTAATTTATTTTTTTAAATAACACATGTTTTTCTGAATCTGTTAAAATGTAAACAAACCAAATATTATTGTATTTTTCTTCCCTATGTCTAATATACACAATTCAGTTATTCTCGAACTTTATTTCATTTTTATTATAATTTCAACGCACCGCAACGCATATTTATGGTCCTTGTAAATAGTTCATTGATAACTTGAGTTCAGTGTATTTTAACTTTTTCTTAGATGCCAGGCGGACGTCCTCCAAAACGACGTAAGTTTAATTTTAATAAAAATGAGCCACCAATACCGAATTTAAATGAATCCCAAGATACTGAAACATGCTATGAAGCTGAAATTGAAAATACAGATCTTGATTCAAACAATGAACAGATCTTGATTCTTATGACTTGTATTAATACTTTGCAAACAACTTCTACAAATAATTCTGGAAATACCTTACAAACTTCTAGCAACTTTCTTAATTACGATTTGCCATCAACCTCGGGGGTAACATTTAATAATGTCGTCCAAACAACAATTTTTAATCAAGAAAGTAATGATACTCCTGCTACTGCTAGACCAATGCGTAAAGCGAAAGTTGCTTGCAGAGATAGATTGATAGGAGTTATTATGGATATGAATGATTCACAGAGTCAAGAATCAGAAGAAAAAAGAATTCATCGGGAACGTAACAAAAAATTGAATGAAACAGCAGAAGAGCGTCAACAACGTTTGAGTGATGATCTTTCAAGAGTCACTCAACGAATCTCTCAAGAAACTTGTGTGCAAAGAAGTCAGCGGTTGAGTAATATGCGCGAAAGAGAAAATCAACGAATAAATGAAGAAACTCCTGAAGAAAGGAGTCAACGTTCGGATATAATGCGTCAGATAATTAATCAACAAAGAAATGCGGAAACTCCTGAAGAAAGAAGTCAGCGATTAGATGATATGCGACAGAGAAACAGCCAACAAAGAAATGCGGAAACTCCTGAAGATAGAAGTCAGCGATTAGATGCAATGCGTCAGAGAAACAGCCAACAAAGAAATGCGGAAACTCCTGAAGATAGAAGTCAGCGATTAAATGCAATGCGTCAGAGAAATAGTCAACAACGAAATGAAGAAACTCCTGATCAAAGAAGTCAGCGATTAGAAAATTTAAGAATGCGTGCAAATGAAATTCGAGCTGCTGAAACCCATTTTTGCAGGGAACAGCGTCTTGAAGAACAGCGACGTCGGAATGCTCGTCGCCAAAGACGTTTGTTAGCGAATTCGTTGAAGCCTACTTACAAGTTAGCTGTTCAAAGTGACGTTGCTTGTCACCGTTTAGGAGAATTTAATGTTGCGTGCGTGCATTGTGGAGCGTTACATTTTCCTGAGGAACGCGTAGGCAATAGAAATAATAACTCATTTGGGGATTGCTGTTTGAAGGGTAAAATTGATATTCAACATGCTGATTTTCCAAATGAATTAGCAAGACTTTTTTCGCATAGACATCCCTTATCTCCTGAATTTCATCAAAGAATTAAAAATCTAAACTCATCGTATGCAATGGCATCTTATTCGTGCGATGATGACCGTACAATAAATAACCGTGGAATATATACTTATATTGCCAACGGCCAGGTATATCATAAAATAAATGCAGCTGCACAGCCAACACAAACTCCAGAAGGTAATTTTGAAAAACCTCTTTATGGACAGATGTATAAAGCCACATTCAGAGGAACAGACAGATGTATTTTCTCGATTCAGAGGAAGCTGTAACGGAGCGAGGAAACCATCCTCTAAATGATGGTATTAGTGTGCCATTATTTGAATTATTAGAGGAAATCATTCGTTCTGAAAATCCTTTTGCACGAGGTTATATGATGATGAGAGAAGTAGCAGAGCAAGCTGAACGAGAAGCGGCTTTTCAACAGATACCAGTACAAATTGTTAGGCTTTTATTCACTTGCCCAGAAGGACTTGATCCAACAAGATACAATGTTCCTCAAAGCAATGAAGTATGTGCCGTCGTTACTTTGAACGCTGATCAAAGTTTTCCATATAATCCACTTATTATTAGACAACGAGGAAAATCAGTGCAAATAATGAAAAATATTGATAAACACGCAGAACCCTTAACATACCCACTATTTTTTCCTAAAGGAACTTTTGGTTTTTCACCGGGTATGCTGCTGAGAGAAGGATATCCAAGTAGAGGTCACATAACTAGATTTGAACTTGCACGATATTTCTATATCGTGCTTTTCGACCTCATTTAACACAATGTATTTCATTGGACGAAACCATAAGGGGATATGATTTACGTAACCTTAAGTTTAATGCTTTGCATTTTGGTGGACGTTTGTTTCAACAGTATCTTGTAGATACCTACATTAGAATAGAATATGATAGAATTCAATGGATAAAGTTGAATCAAAAGAAAATACTTGCAGACAGTTATACATCTGTTACAAATTATCTTAATGAGATGGCACAAAAAAATAATGCTGTTTTGGGAGAAAAGATTATACTTCCATCGTCTTTTCCTGGCTCTTCTAGATATTATTCTGAGCATTTTGAAGATGCTATGGCACTGGTTAGAAGATTCGGGTCTCCTGACTTCTTTATAACCATGACCTGTAATCCGGACTGGCCGGAAATTAAGGAAGCTATAAAGATAATGAATGAAAATGGTAGTGACTGGAAACAACTAGCTCAAGATAGACCTGACATAATTGCTAGGGTAGCATATTTAAAATTTGCGGAGTTAATTGAGGATTTAGATAAAAGTCAAATTTTTTGGGCAAGTTGCTGCTTACGTTTATACTGTAGAATTTCAAAAAAGAGGGCTGCCTCACATGCATTTGTTAATTATATTAAAGCAAGAAGATAAGATTCACAATCCTGAAGAACTAGATGATCTCGTTTCAGCAGAAATACCAGACGTAGAAGACGATTCAGAACTACGAGAATTAGTTAAGAAATGGATGATTCATCAAGCTTGTGGCGAACAAAATCAAAAAGCATCATGCATGGTTAATAAAAACTGTAGAATGAGTTGTAGGTTTAAATTTCCTGTGGGATTCCAAGATACAACCTCTTTAATCGACGATGGCAAGCCCAAGTATAGAAGAAGGTATGATCCTAAATTAGATCAAAATAATAGAGATTTTTTTGTTCATGAAGAAGCAATTTATCGTAAAGATGCTCAAGGTCAAAAAATATCTCGCGATAATCGCCATGTTGCTCCTTACAATCCATACTTGTTGAAAAAATTCAACTGCCACATAAATGTTGAATACGTTGGAAGCATTCGGGCTGTTAAGTATCTTTACAAATATATTTATAAAGGCCATGATTGTGCTGCTTTAAAAGTAGTCCAAAATCAAACCACTATAAATTATAATGAAGCAGATAAATTTATTCAAGGTAGATGCATAACTCCACCTGAGGCTTGCTGGCGATTATTTGGGAATGAGATACAAAAAAAGTCATTGTGTTCAGCGACTGAATATCCATTTGCCTGGTCAATATCGAGTACAAAATATTGAACAAGCTCAAGAAGATTTACTTGATATAGGTCGAAAGGGTTCTATGTTAGAAGCTTACTTCCGAACAAACCAAGCTAAAAAACAACGTATTGAAAACAATGACAATACAGAAAATAATAGTTTTTATTTCTACTGGTAAATGCCAGAATTTTATCGATGGGAAGGAAAAGAAAGTAAATGGGTTGAAAGACAACGGAATATTCGAGTTATTGGTAGAATACATAATGTTACATTTGTTGCACAACCTGAGTTGTATTTTTTACGTTTACTTTTGTATCACGTTAACGACGCTGTGAGTTTTGACGATCTGCTTATGGTTAATGGTGTAAAATGTAATTCGTACAAACAGGCTTGCTTAGCTAGAGGTTTAACTTACGATGATAAACAATGGATTGATGGCTTACGAGAATCATCATTATCGAAAATGCCAAGAGCAATGAGAACTCTTTTTACACAAATATTAATTAATATTTGGTGCTCCTGAAAATCCGAAGAACCTGTGGGATACTTTTAAAGAAGATTTGGCTGAAGATTTTATTCATCGTGCCAGAGAAAATGGTACTTCTGTTGATGAAGCTATTCGAAAAGCTTACAGAATTATTGCTCATAAGCTCAATTCTCAAGCAACGGAAGGTCGAAATTTTCAATTTTGGGTAGATCGATTTCAAATGGATGATATTGATGGCTACGATGAAATAAATGATGACATAATTAATATTGATCAATCTTTTGCACTTGGCGAAGAGATGAGAAGACAACTTCGTGGCAACCAAATTGAAGTTGTTGATTCCATAATAGATACACTTGATAATAATTTACAGCAGAGATGCTTTTTTATTGACGGGCCAGGAGGAACTGGAAAAACATTTATATATAAAACTTTATATCATGTTCTTTCAGCTAAAAATTATAAAGTAAAGTGTATGGCTTTTACAGGAATCGCAGCAATGCTTCTGCCAAACGGTCATACATCCCATAAAACTTGTGGTCTTAAAGTACCTTTAACTGCAGAATCTGTTTCCAATATAAAGTCTGGATCAGCTAAGGCTAGGGAGCTTGCAAAAATTGATATTTTTTTAATGGATGAAGCTCCTATGCTTCCTAAATACGGACTTCAAAATATAGATGAGTTACTACGAAGTATAGCAAATCCAAACTTACCATTTGGAGGAAAAGTTATAGTTCTAGGAGGAGACTTTCGACAGTGTTTACCAGTTCAACAAAGAGCTAATCGAAGCGAACTTGTGAATTTGTCAACAAAAAAGAGCCCATTATGGCATAATTTTAAACTTTTTTCACTAACAGAAAATATATATATATATTTTCTGTTAGTGAAAAAAGTTTAAAATTATGCCATAATGGGCTCTTTTTTGTTGACAAATTCACAAGTTCGCTACGTCCTTATAAAATATATATATTTTCTGTTAGTGAAAAAAGTTTAAAATTATGCCATAATGGGCTCTTTTTTGTTGACAAATTCACAAGTTCGCTTCGATTAGCTCTTTGTTGAACTGGTAAACACTGTCGAAAGTCTCCTCCTAGAACTATAACTTTTCCTCCAAATGGTAAGTTTGGATTTGCTATACTTCGTAGTAACTCATCTATATTTTGAAGTCCGTATTTAGGAAGCATAGGAGCTTCATCCATTAAAAAAATATCAATTTTTGCAAGCTCCCTAGCCTTAGCTGATCCAGACTTTATATTGGAAACAGATTCTGCAGTTAAATGCGTGTCGATCCAGAACAGCTAGAATTTGCTAATTATCTTCTACAAGTTGGGAATGGCGAACTTCCAAAAAATGAGTTGGATGAAATTAAAATTCCAAATGATATGATTTCAAATGGTGTTATAATTGATGAAGTTTTTGGCAACTGCTTGCTTAACAGACAATACGAAAATATGAAAGACCGAGCAATCTTGGCACCATTAAATAAGGACGTAGCCAAAATTAATGCTGAAATCATTGAAAAGTTGGAGGGTGAAAGTAAGCAATATAAAAGTTATGATTCAGTAAAAGATCCAGCCGAAGATACATTGCAATTTACTCCTGAATTTCTAAATTCAATTGAAATTGCAGATTTACCTCCACATGAGCTAAAATTAAAAAGAAACACAATAATTATGCTTTTGAGAAATTTAGATCTTGGGGAAGGTCTCTGTAATGGTGTTAGACTCACTGTTACCCAGTTATGCAACAATATAATTAAAGACAAAATTATAACTGGTGAACATGCCGGACAAGAAGTAAAGGGTGATTTTTTTATTGGTGCTTTTTTTAATACTAAATATAAAAATGAAAAACAACCTGCATTGACATAAAAATGGATTTATTTGAACTACAGTGTCATGACATTAACGTTTAAAAATGATTTCTGGCATATGGGCTCCATTTCGTTCGCGTAGAAAGCCCAATCGAGTAGTCCAATTTTCGAATACTCTTTCCAGCAGCTGTGGTTGAATTTCGCCAATAACTCGACGAATGTTAGCTTCCAATTCATTTAAAGTTTGTGGCTTGTCAGCGTATACTTGAGACTTAACATATCCCCACAGAAAGTAGTCTGTTGGCGTGATATCACACGACCGTGGGGGCCAGTTGACACTACCTCTAAATGAGATGATACGTTCACCAAATGTTTCTGCCAAGAGGCCAATTGTGTCGTTTGCCGTGTGGCACGTCACGCCGTCTTGTTGGAACCAGACATTTTCTAAATCCACTTCAAGTTCGTTTAGCTGAGGAACGAAAAAGTCCCGTAACATTGCCCGATAGCGTTGACCGTTTACCGTAACAGTCTGGCCAGCATTGTCTTTAAAAAAATAAGGGCCAATAACACCACCTGCCCAAATGGCGCACCAAACGGTAAGTTTTTGTGGATGAAGGGGCACACCAACAAATTCTTTTGGGTTTTCATTACTCCAAATCCGACAATTCTGTTTGTTGACAAAGCCGCATAACCAGAAATGAGCCTCATCACTGAAAAAAATCTTGCCTGCGAAAGCTGGGTCACGTGTTATCTTATTTTGAGCCCATTTAACGAAATCAAGACGCTTGCGATAGTCTAAACGTTTCAGTTCTTGCACCAATTGAATCTTGTATGGATATAGGCGTAGATCCTTCCGTAAAATTGTCAACAAGAGTGTGGGTATTACGAAAACGATTAACCAAAGCTCGAATACCTGACTCTGATGGACGATTATGAGGTCCGTAAATCGGACGAAGAGCTCGGTAAGTTGCCCGAACTGAACTGCGGTTTTCAAAATAAATTTGCACTATTCGCAAACGCTCTTCATTTGTAAGTCTGTTCATGGTTACACAATAATACGCACTAGACAATACAAATATTGAAATGACATATGATAATAAGCAAAGATCAGCTGTTTTATTCGAATTTAAATGTTGTGTTTAGTAGTGGTGCCAACTTAAAAAACGCACCAATAAAAAAATCACCTTTTACATATTCCCAGAATAACTCTTGAATCAAACAAAAGTCAGTTGGGAGGCTCAATGCAAAGACATCAATTTCCAGTCAAACCAGCATTTGCTATGACAATTCATAAATCTCAAGGCCAAACATTTGAGTATGTTGGTGTTGATTTAAGAAGTCCGGTTTTCATGCACGGTATGCTTTACGTAGCATTTTCAAGAGTTAAGAGAAGAAACAGTCTAAAAATTTTATTACCAGCAGAAAATAATAGTCAAATTCAAGGTTATACACGAAATGTTGTCTGGACTGAAGTATTAAATAACGCATATAATAATATCGAACCTGATTTGTACCAAGACGAAGACTTTTTTCTTGAAAATTTAGAAGCTTTTGATTCAGCATTAGATAATTTGCACATTAGTTTTTAACATTAAAATCCATTTACTTGTGTTTTATATGATTTATTTCTGGCATTTTTAGATTTTAATTTTGTAAATGAAAAACTTTAATATTGAATCAATCTTTTCCATAATAATTGTGTTGAATACTTTTTTATATATTTGTATATATTATATTTTATGTTTCTTAATAATAAATAATACGGACTAAATTTTAATTTGAGTTGCAAAAATGATATTGAAAATGTAATCATTGATGTAGAGTCAAATATTCAATTTTTAAATGAAAATAAGAAAAATATCATTAGAAGAGATATTGAATCTACAATATTAAATCTGAAACAAACAAGAAAAAACAACCAAATTGAACAACAAAATCATAAAACACTAACGTCATTACAATCCAAAGATGTATTTTATCTAAAAGCTGACAAAAGTAATGCTATTGTTATTTTAGACAAAACAGAATATTTTAATAGAGTGACTAACATGCTAATTTCTGGTCCCTACATAATTTTCGACAAAAACCCTTTACCAAAATTTATCATTTCTACAATGAATTCCTTGAAACAATGCAAAACTCTAATAAATCCAGATCTTATAAAACATTTACATGTTTCTAATCCTTCAATCCCACGACTCTATTGTTTACCTAAAATCCATAAACCAGGAAAAAGTATGCGTCCTATTGTAAATTCGATAAATGCTCCAAACTATAACTTATCAAAATGGTTAGCACAAAAACTACAACAATTAGATCCTTTCCCATCTTTAGCAATAAAAAATCGATATGAATTCATAAACTGTGTCAAAAATTTAAAAATACAAGAAGATGAAATAATGGTTTCTTTTGACGTTACTTCTCTATATCCAAATGTTCCTTTAAAAGAAACAATAAAATTATTTGAAAAATGGTTCACTTCAATAAATTTATGCAAAGAACAAAAAGAAGAATATCTGATATTAATTAACACTTGTATGAATCAAAATATATTTCAATTTAACAACAAATTCTATCAACAATCAGAAGGTACTACTATGGGAAATCCATTATCATGTTTTGTGGCAAATCTATTTATGAGTAATTTTGAAATAAAAGCCAAAGAAACTTTACCATATTTTCCCCAATATTGGTTTAGATATGTGGATGATATACAGGGTGATTCATGACGTTCTCCCCCCACTTCTATAGCATATTCTACTACTAAAAACAATGAAAAAATGTTGTATAAACATAGGTCCAAAAACGCTTCGTTAGCGAGTTACAGCCATCGAAAGATTTCGTCATGGTTCATGGGCAAAAAATGAAATAATATTGTACATAACTTATGGAAAGGTATATTAGGATTGAAATTCCATGATTTCATATGTATTTTCACATGGAAAAGCTAATAAAATAGGTTTGAGAACTGTACCTTAAGTAGTTTTTGAGTAATCTGGGTTAAAATTGGGATATTAGGACAAAAAATTCAGTTTTTCTCAGTTTAGTGTATAGAAACGTTGTTAAATTGGTTACAAAGGCACACAACTTTCGTACATTATTTGTTTAGAATTTAATTCTGAGTAGATTGATATAAGTTGTGTAAAAAATACTGCAGAAATAAGAACAGAAACTCAATTTTATTAAATTAAATACATTATTAATGCAAAAGAAATTACTATACAAATTAAACAAAATCATTGCTTTGGTCTAACAAATGCAATTATTATTATAATTGTTATTAAGAATAAAACTAAGAGTAAATAATAAATGATAAATCCAAAAAAATAAACAATAAACATTGTCCAGCATCATTTTACAACCAATAACAACGTAATATTGTACGCAAAACCTTTTTCTAATTTGTTTAATTTTTTTCCTAAGTTGGTAACGCATGAACAACAGCTGATCAACAATTATTTCCTGATCCGGTTTGTACATAACCTGTTCATTACAGTATAACAGTACTGTAGTAGTGTTTTGCAGTTACAAAAGCTATTTGTGTGAAGTGCATTGCAATAATAATTGTTTTCTGCGAGTTGTCTATTGGTTGTTTTGTCAGTGAAATAATGCCTTACATATTTACATCGGAAGAATATGCTGATATGGTTTTTATTTTGGGTTATTGTAATGGTAATGCTAAAGCTGCTAGAGATGAATATGAACTACGTTACCCTAATAGGAGGATTCCAGATTCCAAAACAATACGTGAAACTTTCCTCACTCTTCGGGATACAGGATCACTACCAAGTATTCGTACTAGTTATGAACGTGCTTTCCAACATGCTGATAATAATATTATTAACGCTGTTCTCCGAAGTCCAGGTGTAAGTACACGGCGTCTCTCTAGGCGGATAGGAGTTTCACAGTCAACTGTGTGGAGATCACTCAAGCGACATCAATTTCATCCATTTCATAAACAAAAGGTTCAACATCTACAGCCGGGGGATGGCCCACTTCGCTTGGAGTTTTGCTACTTTTTAAATACTAATCAACAACTGTATAAGCGTATTCTCTTTACTGATGAAGCACAGTTCACTAGGGATGGGGTCAACAACTTGCACAATGAGCACTCATGGGCTCAAGAAAATCCTCATGAGGTAATTGAACAGAACTTTCAACACCGATTTAGTGTCAATGTCTGGTGTGGTCTTATACACAATTGGCTGATTGGACCATTCATACTACCTGCACGACTAAATGCTGAGTTTTATTTGCACTTCCTTCAAGATGAGTTGCCACAGCTGCTTGAGGATATTCCTTTGCATCTCAGACGAAATTTGTTCTTCCAGCATGATGGAGCACCTCCCCACTTTTCTCGGACCGTTATTACTCACTTGAATGATCAATTTCCTGGACGATGGATTGGCCGTGGAGGGCCTTACCCTTGGCCACCAAGATCACCAGATCTATCTCCATTGGATTATTGTATCTGGGGATGGATGAAAGGTCTAGTCTACAAGACAAGAGTTAATTCGCGAGAAGAATTAACTGCCCGTATTATGGATTCTGCTACACAGCTAAAGGAACACCCAAGAAAATTGAGAAATTCAACAAAAGCAGTACAAAAACGTGCTTTAAAATGCATCGAAAATGGAGGCCTCACTTTTAAACATGTACTGTAATAAAAAACATGTCTAAAGTTGGGAAAATCAATTTGTTGTTCTTTTAAGGTAATTTATGTATTTAATTTAATAAATTTGAGTTTCTGTTCTTATTTCTGTAGTATTTTTTACACAACTTATATCAATCTACTCAGAATTAAATTCTAAACAAATAATTTACGAAAGTTGTGTGCCTTTGTAACCAATTTAACAACGTTTCTATACACTAAACTGAGAAAAACTGAATTTTTTGTCCTAATATCCCAATTTTAACCCAGATTACTCAAAAACTACTTAAGGTACAGTTCTCAAACCTATTTTATTAGCTTTTCCATGTGAAAATACATATGAAATCATGGAATTTCAATCCTAATATACCTTTCCATAAGTTATGTACAATATTATTTCATTTTTTGCCCATGAACCATGACGAAATCTTTCGATGGCTGTAACTCGCTAACGAAGCGTTTTTGGACCTATGTTTATATGACATTTTTTCATTGTTTTTAGTAGTAGAATATGCTATAGAAGTGGGGGGAGAACGTCATGAATCACCCTGTATTTGCAATATTTAACACAAATCAAAATTTAAATAACTTTCTTAGTCAATTGAACTCTTTTTACACAACAATAAAATTTACATATGAATCTGAATCGAATTCAAAATTACCATTTGTAGATATTTTAGTTTCACGAAATGAAATTTCTCAAAATCTTGATTTTAACATATATAGAAAACCAACTCACACCAACAGATTCATCACCAATGACTCATATCATCCACCAACTCAAAAAAGAGCAGCATTCAACAACATGATTTATAGATTATTAAACACGCCTTTGAATGAGGACAATTTTGAAAAAGAACTTTCCTATATCAAAAATATTGCTGTTTACAATGGATATGATCCTATACTAATTGATAATATTTTAAAAAAGTCTGTTAAAAAACAAATTAAAGGATCAAGGACTACATTAAAAGAAATAAAAGAAAAAGAAGAAAATTATTGGGCAAGTTTTACATTTAACACAAAATTGTCAAGAACCATTCAACACTCATTCAAGAAAAATTCAAATATCAAACCTACATTCAAAACTACAAACAAATTAAAAAACAAACTGAATAACCCTAAAGACAAAATTAAAAATGAAAATCTATCAGGAATCTATGAAATTAACTGTGATAACTGCGAAGAAAAATACATAGGAAAAACCAAAAGAAATTTAAAAATAAGATTCAAAGAACATTTTTCACACATTAAATTTAACAGAGAAGAAAAGTCAGCAGTTGCTAGACATTGTTTGACAACAAATCACAGTATTAGCAAAGAAAATTCAAAAATAATAAAATCAGTTTCATCTTCTAAATACTTGAATGCCTGGGAAACATATTTTATAAACAAGAGTAATTCATCTTTAATGAACAATGAAAATGGACCTATTCAAAATTCTTGTTTATTATCAACTTATTTTATTAAAAATTATACACTCTGATATATATATACACACTATACATTGTTTACAATATATTTATACTTATATTCTTTAAATTATTTACATCTGTTTTCAGAACTAATTATTGTCTTGTTTGTTTACAAATAAAGTTGTGTTGCCTGATGATGCCAGCTTTGCTGGCGAAAGGCCTAGTTAAAAATTAAAAATATATTGGTTTTATTGTAAATTATATAATTTGAACATATTATTAAGTGACCAATATCAACTCTCAACTTCACTAATACTTATTTTGTAAAAATTTTTGTGATTTTATTTATATACGAGTATATTCATTCTAACAACCTTTTCAATAGAATTTATCAATAAAATAATTCTCTAGAAAAAATTTTGAAATATATTTTAATAATTTTCATAATGGGAGATAATTATTGTGTTTATAACAAAATCAAACAACTAATAACAAAACCAAATTTTTACAGATGAGACACTAACCCGATCGGAGATCGGCTTTCCTGGTACTTTTACTATTAATTACTCAACTTTAATTTCTGACACTCGATTACAAATAAGACTTTCCAAGTACACTCTTGTCTTATTCATCCTACTGCAGTTGTCGAATCATTTCATCAGTCCGAATCAGTAAAATATATGTATGTTCTTTTTATAAGCTTGTATAATTATCTCAGTCAAACGTACTCCCAACGTTGCGGCTGACAATTATAGCCTAGCAATGCTAGACTTTTCAAAGACGCCACCCTAGATAGTTTGATGCTAATAGTTGAACTGTCACTTCGATGTTGGTTTCAACTCCCAAGAATATTAATGCATTCTTACTATCATCGCAGAACGTATGGATAGTACAACCTGCTGAAGTTCCTAACCATCTCGGTATTTTTACGTCTTGAAGACTAGGTAATTCATCAAACCATTGAAAAAAACTCTCAGCAGTTTTAGAGTCATCATCAGTGCCCCAATTTATTTTTCTTATCCCACATTTTCTGTAGAAGCAATTTCGAATATAACATTGTCATAACCTGAATATAACATTCGGTATTCTCTGATACTCTCTATAACCTGAAATGGGACTCTGTTACAAATAGCCTGGATGTTAATATTTGCGCGTTTTATCAATAACATTAACAATGTACTCTCATCTTCTAAAAAAAATCTTTATAAATAAGAGCCGTTACAAAAAAATTAAACCCTGGATTTCTGCTGATCTAATTAAATTAATTAGAAAAAGAGACAAGCTAAGCAAAGTTAAAAAAACAACCATTTAACAATATAAATAAGCAGCAATTCACAGATCTCAGGCGATTTATACACCTAGCCAAGAGACAGTATTATCGAAATAAAATAAATGAATGTAAAAATAACGTTACGTTATTCTGGGGCATTATAAATGAACTGGCTGGCAGGATGAAGCATAAAAACTCATTTGAAATCGAACGGTTTCTACCTGGAACTACGGTTGTGAGCAATGAGTTAATACAAAATGTTGCGAATCAATTTAATACATTTCTTGCTTCTGCAGGCCAAAACTTGGCTAATTACATCAATGCAGGAGGAGAACCATTGGTGAGGGATTTATATTTTCGAATTCAGGCTTTTTTTTACACTTAATTCAGTAACAGAACTGGACGTTTTCCATCATGTCACTCAACTGAGGGGAGGGTCTGCACCATGTCTGGACGTGTTTCAGCCTTTATCTTAAAAAACAAAATTCACATTCTTGTTCGTCCGCTAACTTATTTTATGAATTTGAGCTTAGCTGAGGGTATATTTCCTGATGTTTTCAAATTTGCAAAAATATTTCCATTGCAGAAATCAAATAATTTCACAGACAAAAATATTGTCCGTCCTATTTCCTTGTTGAGTATCTTCTTTTAAGTCTTAGAGTGAATTGTCAAAGATCAACTTGTGTCGTATTTAAATAATAATGATATATAATGATATAATAACTCAATACCAATATGAATTCAGAAAAGATAGAAATATTACCGACGCACTTTTTCATATCAATAACGAGATCAATGATTGTATTTCTGCTAATAATTGCCGTATGCTTATATTTTTGAGCTTAAAAAAAGCATTTGATTCAGTTGACAGATATAAGTTATTAACTAAATTAGAAGCAATTGGAGTTACAGCCAACGCTCTTGCTTGGTTCAAAAGCTATCTTTCAAATAGGCTCCAGGTTGTGTCTATTTGTGGAGTAAATAGTGATCCATTGCCAGTGGATTATGGTGTAATTCAGAGAAGCACGCTTGGGCATATTCTATTTTTAATATATATATAAATAATATGTTTAAATTAAACCTCAATAGCAAATTATTCCTATTTGCTGATGACACATTGATTTTAACGCGCGGAGTGAATTGGCAATACGTTAAATACAACGCTCAAAGTGATCTTGTGATTCTGAAGAAATAGCTTGACCAAAATTATCTTTCTTTGAATGTTTCAAAAACCAAATGTTTACCAATTGCTTTAAACGTTAATTCGGACTGTCCCTTTGAAAGCCTATCTATCGATAACTGTGGAAATCATCTGAACTCCACTTGCCGGTGTGAGTAAGTAGAATGTGTTTCACATTATAAATATTTAGGAGTGACTTTCGATTGCAGAATGGTCTGAACATATTCTCCTTTTAAAAAACAAACTTCGCAAGTATACATATTTGTTTTAAACGACTTAAATATATATTAAATCAAAATGAAATCAAATTAGCTTATTACACCTACATTCATTGCTTACCTTCGGAAACATAGGTATCTTTGGGAGGAGCACATAAATCTGTACCCAAAACCCTATTTGTTTCTCAAAAGAGTATTTTAAAAGTTGGGTTCAGTAAGCCTAGACGTTATCCCACTAATTACCTTTTCAATGAATATGCTTTACTTTCTGTCCGCCAGCTTTACATTAAAACTCTTCTTATACATTTATTTAAACATTTTAATTCAATATTTTTGAAAATTAATCATTCTCACAACAATAGATATGCAGCAAACACAGGACTTTCTTAGCTGTAGAGTGACTATTTATTCTACAGCTAAGAAAATCCTTTTCAAAAAACAAACCCTTTTTACATATCCCATGTACTGTATCGTAATATAACTATATTTTTTAATAACTGCAACATATTTGAATCTCTGTCCATGTCAATTTTTAAAATCCAAGTCAAAAAGTTCTAATTAGATTTAGGTATTGATGGGGCTGAGGCGTTGATATCGCCAGATTACGGGCGGGCCTGACCCTTGCCTCCCTTTCTTACCTCCCTCCATCCCACTCATTGTTCTGCTTAGTATCTCATTTTCCATAATGAACTGTCAAACTTAATAGCTGCTAATATTTGCAATTTTTTCTTTTATCTTTTTTCGTTCTCTTATTTATTTATTAATATATTTCATAATAACGACTCAAGTCTACGCAAAGGCCACCGGACACATGTAGGCTTATTTCCATTGAGAAAAGAAAAAAATTAATGTATTATTTTATTTATATATGTTTATTAGCTAACTTCAAACAAGAATATATACTCTTATGTATTGTATAGAAAACTATTGTATTATTACTAACACTGCATTGATATGTATTTTGTAATTTAAGCGAAAAATAAATTGATTTATTCATTCATTCAACCCTAAGGTTGTGTGCGGTTTTTAGGGACAACTGAATTCCGATGGATCGTAGCACTGTCGCTTTAACTGGAGCAGACGGAGGCTCGTGAGTGTGCGTGCGTATTTTAAGGCGACCCACTCTGAAGTCTGTCTTTGCTCACCTTACCCTACTGCCTCTCCCTTAAAAAATTACTATGACCACCATTACTCTGTATGGTTTACTAGATGACACTCTGCACACTTCATGTGCCAATCCCAACTCTCACTGCGCTCGATTCACCTCGGCCTTGGCATTCGATTTTTTACTACGAATAACAGTAAGATTTATTTATTCTTAAGATTAACTATATAACATAAAATCACGATATTAAACTTATTACAACATCTCACTGACACTACTTGCATTGCTACCTATTTATTATTATAAATACCAATATAAGATAAAGTAAAACAAGTTTATTTGTTTACATAACGGTTGCTAATTTACTAAATTTATTTATTTATTCCATTCCAACGGTCAAAGACCAAATTACAAACATGTTACATAATACATATGATAATTATATAATAACATAATAACACTTACTTATAATTAAAGGGCCAAGACAAACATGCAAGTAGACTTTTAATATTAGGCATGATAATTAATCATAAGTGAAAATGTGTAACTAATGATAAATAGTACCAATAGTGATCAATATAAATTAAGAATGTATACATAAATACAGTAAAATAAGATGCGGCTTCTATGAAGAGATGCAAATATGCACAAGCTATACAATAAATAACAGTGAAAATAAACTATCTATAATAATAACAATTCCAAAAACTTATACAATAAATAACAGTGAAAATAAAACATCTATAATAATAACAATTCCAAAAACTTATATAATAAATAACAGTGAAAATAAAACATCTATAATAATAACAATTCCAAAAACTTTAATGATTACAGTGTAAAAGCTATGAGTAATAAATAATAACTATGCCAGAAACCATAGATGAATAATAAGTGTATAGCTATAAAGGCAGGGGGGACAGTGAGCACGCGTCTTCTAATAAATGTTGGACTGTCATTGAAAATATCGAACGTGTCACAGAAACTATTCCCGAGCCTCATCATTCTGGCGAGCGGACCATGGAATTCATAGGAGCGTTGGTAGTGACGCCTGCTGAATAAATCACGTGACCGGCTTCTAGCTGTTGGAGTACGGAAGTCCCCTTGTGACAGAAGCACCGGGCAATCTAGCTGTCCATTTACCAGTTTGGTCAAGAACAGAATATCAGCGACGCAACGTCTCCCTTGAAGATCAGGGAGAATAAGCTCAGCCTGCAGTCCAGCAAGAGGGATTTCCCTGTAGTACAGTCCTTGTCGAACCCCCACCAATCGTATGAACTTCCTCTGCACAGCTTCCAGTTTCTCAATAAGTCCCAGATGGTAGGGAGACCAGACAGGGCTAGCATACTCCAGGAGTTGGCGTACAAAGGAAGAGTAGAGAGTTTTCAAGACAAGGGGATTTGTCATACCACGAGTTGACCTAGTGATGAAACCCAGCATTCTGTAGGCTCTTCTGCAAAGGTCGTCAACATTATCATTGAATGTAAAGTCAGACACAAATGTAACACACAGATCCTTAATCGTGGACACTCTTCCTAGGGGTTGATTATTATTAGTGTACTGGAAGTGGTTCATACTGTACAAACGACCAAAGGTCATGACGGAGCACTTTGAAGAGTTCAGCTTCATGTTGTTAGTGACGCACCAATCCAATACATTTGTAAGACTAGTTTGTAGCCGTGCAAAGTCCTCATCACTGGAGACCATGGTGTAAATCTTTACATCATCAGCAAAGAGTAGAGCATCCACCAGGAGAACGGACTATATGTCATTTATAAACATGATGAATAGGTATAGACCAAGAAGCGAACCTTGTGGAATGCCGGAAGTTTGTATAAATTCCTGGGAAAGTGCATCAGGTAATTTTACTCTTAAATGCCGACCAAGCAGATAGTCACGGATCCAGGAAAGTAATGGGCCATTGATACCATATGCATTTAACTTGCTGATTAGTATAGAGTGGTCAACTTTGTCAAATGCCTTGGCAAAGTCGATAAAGGCAACATCCAGCTGTTTACCTGATCCTAGAGCAGATAATATACATTCTTCGAATATCATTAGGTTGGTGACGGTTGACCTGGATGTGGTGAAACCATGCTGACTAGGACAGACTAAGGGTTTCAGAAAGGGCTTAAGTCGAGATAGCACTAGCATTTCGAACACCTTTCCCACTGCTGACAGGACTGTAATAGGTCGGTAGTTCTCGACTTTCGATGATGTGCCCGCCTTGTGGATAGGAACAATATGCCCCATCTTGAGAATTTCTGGATATATTCCTTGTAGAATGGACAGGTTGAATAGTGTGGTCAGAGGTTGGGCCAAAGTGTCACAGCAGTGATTTAGAAAGGACGGAGATACATTGTATGGGCCAGCACCTTTCGTGATATCAATGTTCCTGAGAGTTTCTGAGACATCCAATACAGAGAATGAGATCATGCAGAGATGAATTGGCATTAAAGTTAAATGGTGGTGGTGAAACTACGGGCTTCGAGAAAACAGATGAAAAGAATTCTGAAAACATATCGGCTCTCTCTTGTGGATCATTTGAAGAATAGCCATTATAACTAATAATAGATGGTATACTAGGAGATTCGGTAGTGGAACGAACAAAACTCCAGAAACTTTTAGGATTGTGTGGAATTGATTCTTCTATGTGCTTCAGATAGTTTCTATAACATGTGTGACTAAGATTCCGGCAAACCTTACGCAACTCACAAAACCTTGAGTGGTGTGTTGGATGGAAAGTGTGTTTGTAACGCTTGTGGGCTATCTTCTTCTGGATAACCAGATTGATAAGCTCCGCAGAAAACCACTTAAGGAATGGTGAAGTTCCTTTTCGTTTTGTGGGGCTACACTTAACGCAAATATCACCAAGCAATGTGATCGTTTTTCCAAAGCTCTCCTGGATGTTAGACGAATCATATACAAAAGAGAGATCCATTGATGAGAGCATCTCAGAAGCAGCATACAGGTTACACTTTCGAAGATTTGGGCAGGTTTAAAATCTAGCAGGAGAGAGACCTCGAGTAACTGGCAGCGAGAAAGATAGAGGAGGATGATGGGGATCTGCTTGAACCAGATACTCATCTGCAGCGTGGACAGGGACCGACTTGAAGCTGCAGAAGACCAAATCCGACGTCACCTGTCTGAAGTTCCTGATGTGGTTAATTTGGTCCAAGGAATGGAGTTCAGCGAGGTTTTCAAGAAGTTCCTTCTTGGGTCGATCAATGATGGAACGTTCAGGGTTTGTGCAGTCATATGAAGCGATGTTAAAGTCACCAGCCAGTAGCAATGAAGATGAAGAAGGCAAAGAAGATACTACTTCGTCTACTGACTCACAATAGGCATTATATGTGGGGACATAATATTGTCCTGGGGGAATATAGGCACAATTCAGCACAAGTTTATAGGTAGGCAAGGAGTTGAAGAGGCTTTCAAGGAATGAGGAATGAATTATGAACGATTTCAAATGACTGAATATTGTTTTTAATTGCTACTAATACTCCCCCACCAGACGTTTCGCTGCTTGAAAAAAATGCTTCTGTCTTTCCTATAGATATTATAATTGCTGTTAGCCTGTAATTCTGAGTTGGAAATGTCTGAGGATAGGTTCGTTTCACAAAGTAAAAGCGCGTCGTATATGTTGCAAGCCAGAGCATTTTTGAAGTCCAGTAGTTTAGTTCGGAGGCCATTTACATTTTGGAAGTATAAATTTAAAAGGTCTTTGTCGTTGGAAAATATTAGTTTTTTTGCACGATCTTGGGGATTCCATTCAAGTATTTTATGGTCAGGTCCTGCTCTCCAGAATCCGTACGGGCTTTAGGGGTATTCCGCAATTCGGTGAGATAATTTCTTCTTTCTTTCTTTCTTGCAATCACGGGCAAGAGAGACATCAGTGAAGACATCATCTGAGCCTTTCTTTGAGTCGAAACTTCGAAAGAGTGTGGAGGCCTTGCCCTCCGACTTGAGACAAAGCTTGACAGGTCGAGGATTATCCTAGTTAGCTTTACCAATTCTAAAGAATCGTGCCCCCTTCAAAGATGATTCAAGATCGCAGCAATGCAGAATTCGTTTGATGAGTGAACTGTCATATGATTTTACAGCTGCTGGGGAAGTTGATTTGCATTCTTTAAGCCCATAAATAATTACGTTGTCCGTGTCCGGCGTTGTCTATAATTTATTTCCTCCAAGATGTTTTCAATTGGCATATCATTGCTGACAGTATTACTCTTTAAATCAAGAAGATCACCCTCAAGCTTCTCATTGTAAAATCAACCAAAATGTTATTCTTATGGAAAAAACATTGACAATTTGAGGTGCTGTTTGTACCCTTAAGGCATAGAATTTCGAAAAATCTGTTCTTAGTGGGTCCCTTCGATACTAGAGCTAACTTCCTTTAAAATTTCGTGTAAATCCGTTCGGTGGATTTTGAGATTTTATGATGAGTGAGTGAAGCGGTGGTATTAGGCTTATACATATATAGAGTACGGTACTATGGGACACCCCTGCACGCTTCGCGTGTCAACCCCAACTCTCGCTGCGCTCGATACACTTTGGCCTCGGAATGTGACTTTGACTATTAATAATAGTAGATTATCTGCCTAACGTAGTCACAATATTAAATGTATTTACAGTATTTCACTCTCACTAGTTAAATTTATTCATTCACGCTATATTTATTAGTATAGCGTATTACCACAGATAAGTTAGTTATCTGTGGTATTACTTAGCCTATTCCAAACGTGTTTATTTCATTTGTTTTTGTTTAACAGCTGAAGATTAAACTCTTAATGCATCAATAGGGTAATGTGAAAAATACAACAATTTTTTATATAACTCTGTTTTATTTTACAATCTGTTAAATTCAACGTAACAATAAGTAAAACATATGGTATTTTAACAAGCACATGAGTAGGTGACTATTCAAAAATAGTGCACCAAAAAGGTCATTGAATGAGAATGTTTCAAAGTTAAAATCTATACGGCAGGCTCAATTCCGTTGCTCGATTCAACCTTGCGAACTCATGAGAGTTAACAAGTAAATTAAGTGCAAGTAATTTTGATGATGATTTAACTTTTCTTGATATTCGAACTAATCCGCTTGATCTCCTCTTTCACTGTCCTAATCTGAAGGTCATTGTGTATAGTTCTGTCAGAAACGAACCATAGAGCATCAATAATGGTTCTTTAACCCTTTCCACTCAAGTGGCGGGGCAGCCCCGCCACGCAAGCTTACCGCACGAACTTTAATGTCGGGCCGGGCCCGACGTCACTATAACTACGTTCTATGATTGTATTTGGACTGACATAGTTACATTATTGACCGCTAGGGTTGTTGTTTGATATGTGCTGCTATCTGTAGAATTTTTTCGGAACCGTTTGAGTTTAGTTTTTATCGGTAAACAAACCTCAGCAAATGTAATGTTTGTTGTCTGTGGCTGCTCTGTAAACAGCTGGCTGACTGCAACAGCTATCTGCACTCACGTTGTTCCGTCATATGTTATCGTTCGTAGTCTATATATATATATATATAAAATCCAATGTATGTTTGTTTGTCTGTCTGTCCTTTATGCGCTACCAAACCGTCCAGCCGATCGCCATGAAACTTGGGGAAGTTGTTCTATATACCCCAGGGAAGGTTTCTGTCCTATTCCCGTTTCTTTAATCCCTCAGGGCTCCATCCCCTGGACTTCTAAAGTTTCGATGTTAATCAAATAGCAGGATCAAATATAAAATGAATATCAGCTGTGGGTTTTAAATATGTCAAAATTATACTGTTTATATTTTTGTTTTGATTTCTTGTGAAGCTATATTAATTGACTGATTTATTTGATTAACAGCTGTTAAATAAAAACAAATAGAATAAAATTGTGGTAGGCAAAACTTTCAAAATTAAAAATAATTGAGTACAGTTGTAAACTACACAAAACATCAGCTGTTGTAAATTGGATTCTGTGTAAACTGGAAGGTTGCTGCACATGATACAATCAAAACTCAATTTTATGACCGGCGAAGCGGGCGGGTACAGCTAGTTTTTTGAAGTTATACTTCTTTGCGCCCGTTAGACATTTTGGGATGGGATGTTGGTCGAGAAACCGCGTCACGCTGAAAAGTAAGAACAAATTTTTAAGAACTATCGATTGTTAATCGAAGAAATTTAATCGAAGAAATTACTGATAATGATAATATAGGTGTATAATATAATAATGAAGTCACGTATAACATATTGAAGATAAATATATTGAATAATATTGAAAAATGTCTTATATTTCATTTATATATCCTGTCTGTTTGTGTGCGTGAGTGGGTGTATGAGAATGGCCAAAGAAGTATAACTTCCACCGTGTGGTCCGACGCACACCCAATTTTTTTTTTTTATAACCGTTTTATTTTACAATCTGTTAAATTCAATATAACAATAAGTAAAAAATATGGCATATTTACAAGCACGTGAGTAGGTGACTATTCAGAAATAGTGCACCAAAAAATTCTTTGAATGACAACGTTTCAAAGTTAAAATTAAAATCTGTACGGCAGGCTCAATTCCCAATTAGTGTTTTTGTTTGAAAGACTTGGAGGTTTATCAAGACTAAATGTACATGCACTAAACATTAGTAGAACAGGTGAATGATCTGATGATAAGTCTAGACAAGAATTTACTTGGAAAAAGTTTGGTGATATACCTTTTACTATAAAGAAATCCAGTAAATCAGGGATTTTATTCAAATCTGAGGGCCAGTATGTTGGTGACCCTGAAGATATACATTGTAGGTTGCTTTCATGAACGGTTCAAAACAATACTCTTCCTCGAGGAGTAATAATTCTGGATCCCCAATGGTGATGCTTAGCATTGAAGTCTCCACCCACAATAAATTTTCCACCTAAGCTATCGAAGAAACCCTGAAACTGGTCCCCACTTATGGCATACCTTGGAGGAAAGTAAACAGCAGAAAATGTTACAGATCCTGTGCTACATTTTACAACTACACTAGAGGCTTGAAGGTAGTCAAATTGCATGGTTTGAGCTTATAAAACGCAATGTTGTTGCTAGGTTATCGTTTTCCTGTTTATTCATATTTTTATTTTTACGACGATGATTCATGTCGAATAAAATGGATGAAGACGACGGCAGTAGTATTCTACCAAATGATGGAAGTGGCGACAGAATAGTTTCGATTTCGAACCTCAGTGATGACGGTAATACCAGTTTACTATTTGACGAGGATCTATTATCCAACTAGTTATGTGCCTAAAATATTTCTTTTCATCTTTTACATTTTCTGTATGTTCATAAGTATTTTTACCATAGGCCTATGTGTAACAGGTATGAAAATGAAAGAGCGTTGCAAGTAGGCTACTAGATTTTGTCTGTTTATATTTTTAGCTGATAACATGTTTTGAATTATTGAAAAAAGCTTTAGTTACAAATTTGGTCTAAATTATGTACTTTTTGATGGTTGCTAAGCAATAAAATAAAATTTATGGGGCAATTGTTTACTAGTTGCAGTGAAAACAATTTTTTTGGTAAAAATGTTAGTTTTCATAAAAACTCGGTTTTAGAATTATATATATATTTTTTATGTATAATTTAGTCTAAATTATTTGAAAATGTCTTTTTTTGTTTGTAAGGATACAAACAACAAATACTATTTTTCCTATTTAAAATTTTTCAAAAATTCTTCTTGTATTTGTTTTTTGTTAGAAATTCAATTTTGTTCCAATAAATATATATATATTACAAAATTTGAAAATAAAAATATGTTTTATTTTTATAATCTATACTTTAGTCCTAGAAGAAACAAAGAAAAAAATACATCAGCTTTTTGGAACTATCAGATATATGTTTTTCCCACTGAACAAATGTAGAAGGCAATCTTTGCTTAAAAGTAAATGGAGCTGATAGGGAAACTGGGTTCCCAATAATTGGAGTGGAAACTGGAAAGTGTTGTTTTCAACTGAAAAACGTTGAATAATTTCAATATTTGATTCACTACTCGTCCTCCAAAGTTGCAAACCATATGTCCAGACAGGTTTTATTGTGATTTTATAAAGAAAAATTTTGTTGGTTTATTAAGTTTTGATTTGTAGTTCAGAAGCTATAACAGTTTCTGGGATTTCAAATTTAGTTGCAGTCTTTAATGCCGTATATGTGTTCTCCAAGTCAATCTCTTATCCACATGCATACCTAAATATTTTACAGAATCTACTTGAGGTAAAGGGACGTTGTTGAGTGATACAGGGGGAGAGTGTCCATGTCTTGGGGTAAAGGTGATATGGCTAGATTTGGTTTCATTCTCCTTGATCCTCCATTTATGAAGCCACCTTTCAATATAGTTAAGACCGTTTTCCAAGTTTAGAATGCAGCTATGGGGTCCTCGTGTGATGAATGAACATGTATATTTATTTACAACACAACTGTAATTTATTTACTAAAATCAACCTAATGTTATTCTTATGGAAAAAAGGAAAATTGTTTTCTATTCCTAAGAGGCTGTTTGTACCCCTTAGGAATGAAATTTCGAAAAATCCTTTCTTAGTGAGTCCTTTCGATACTAAATCCAACTTCCTTAAAATTATCGTGTTAATCAGTTCGGTAATTTTTGAGATTTCGTGAAGAGCGGTCAGTGGTATTTGGCTTATATAGATTAAGTCAATTATAAGTATGAATATGCTGTAAATGCAGTATTAAATACATAAAAATTAATATCTATTTATGGATATACACATTTATTACACCTGAGTAACCCTGTCCTTACAAAATTACATAGCAATAAGGTAGAAATAATAAACATAAATGTATGTATTCTTATAAGTTGAAATTAATGTAGCCTATAATCAGAATTAAAAAACATAAATACTTAGAGAATCTATATTTTAAACATTACTAAATATTACAAATTGCTGTATATTACTGACTGTAAACAAAACAGCTTAAAGCATCTTCAGGCAACCATTTTAATACTTGAAATACTTATCGGACACTTACAAATGCCTGTAATACATGTACATTTATTTGAGGTAATAGTAAGCCAGATCACTTAAAAGGATGGTCTCAAAGTAAAATAAAGTATGTAAAAGAGGAACAAAACAACATGGTTTAATTTAAAGCGAATTAACTAAGAACGCTTGTACTATATAGAAGAGCACAATGAGATAAGGAAGAACTAAAAAATAAGCTAAAAATAATTACCTTGAGATTGTGGTTGTATTACATATTTGGTAATCAAAAACAAGTACAAAATTTTAACAAGGAATAACATAATGATAAATATTGGATACATTCAAACAAAAATAACAAAGAGGGCAAACACACAATTTTAATTAATATTTATTCAATATTTATATATTCATGTACACTTGAAATATGTACTCGACAAACTTTTCTTCTGAATGGAATCTCTGATATTTTTAGAAAGCTTTGTATGCTTAGGAAAATTACATTTGCGAGGAATTTTGAAAAAAGAGAAAACTATTCATAAATCTAGTATATTGATGCTACTCATACATGTATATTCACCGATTAAACATTGTAAGATAAATACAATTACATATTTTCAAATAGACTAAAATAGCATTAAGTACATTAAATAAAATATTAATCTTGAGTACATTAGTATTATGGATGAATTGTTATAAGCGACAACACAATTGACTAGTTTGTGTACTTACTCACTGTCACAGATGGGCAGACCATACAGGCGTGGCCCCACCCATGGGAGCTTGAGAGTCAAGTAAGGGGTAATCCAAAGGCAGTTGGTGGGGTAGCCGGGCTGGGACTGACAGTGCGTATGCCTATCACTGTGAATTCTGACGCACGCGGGTAGTATTAGAATAAAGAAGGCTCACTGCCGTATATTGTATTATACGTTTGGGGTCAGTTTATAGTCTAAACAATTTAATATAACTAGAAATTGAATATTGCAAAATATAGTGTAAATTAAATAAATCACAATGACATAATTTTCTATCCCGGCAAACATATTAATTAGTTTTTAACAAATATAAACAGATTAAACTTAAAAATAAATAATTTTCAAGATGAACTGACCCCAACGTTTGTGAAAACAACATATCCAGTAGCCTCTAAGTACAAAAATAAGCAAAAGTAAAAACACGTGTTTATTAAATTATATTTAAAAAATAGTATTAACTTTCTGTTTACACGTTTATATAATACTAGCTGAACCCAGCGGACGTTGTCTCGCCTTTCATTTTTCATTGACATACCACAATAAAACAATAAAAAGAATTATAGAAAAAAAAAATCATTATTTATTAAATGAGTGCAAGAGGGTAAACAATATTTTTGTAGCATCCTTGATCTACTTGGGTAGCATCCGTGATCTACATGGGTAGCAGCCGTTATTTTTGGTCTTCTTATTTGGTGTATAAATGTAAAGGTTTTTAGGTGAGCCTACTCTCGAGCAAGTGAATACAGATCACCTGATCAAGTAAAAGTAGTGTGTGCTACACTCTCAAGGTGAATTGTAGAACTACAATAAATCAAAACATATACAGTACTGTTAGTGTGAGAACATCAATCTGCTTATGGCATGTGAAACTACATTAAACCACACAGTCATATGTTTTTTGTAAACAATTCAGATTCTCCATTTGAATAACATGGGATCTTTAGGAGCCCGTGGGGCAGGGACCCTGTGGACGGATCTGCATCAAACTTCACAGAAACCATCTCGGGAGTATACAGGACAACATCCTAAAGTTTCATGGCGATCGGTTGGATGGTTTGGCAGCGCATAAACTTCAAACATATATATATACAAACATCCTCTTTTATAAATATAGATAGACGAATACATATTTGCATACAAATTTTGAATTAAAATTCAGAAAATATTTGGCTGCACCACCTTACTAGGGTTGTAGGTTATATTGCTATGAATAAAACTGCTATGTAATAAAGTTTTAATATCACGGTGGGGTGGAGGCTGTCGGTTGAAGGCTAGAGAGCACCAGCTAGAGAGGAAACTGTTTACGGTACGGTATTGTTGGAAGGCCCAAGAGTGGAAGGAGTGGGAAGAGCAGAAGAGGTCGCCACAGATAGTATTGCTTTATCTGAATAACTTTAGCTGCTGTCACATACGACTAAATAAACATACATACATATATATATATGAATAGCTATAGCTAGATATATAACAAACATAACAGGGGAATGAAGCCTAATGGGTCAAACATTCTATGATATACTTACAGCATTTCTCTCTTGGTAATGTGGTTTCGGTCGAAAACAACTGATCATTTTGATAATTCCATTTGACACATACAACATTGACTCTCAAAGGTTCACTTCCATTCAAAGTTTGACCAGCTGTAATACATCCACGAAGATCAAAATTTCCCTCTTGTCATCACTCTAGTAGCACCATCTATAAATTTGTCAACCTCAGGAACAGTATTTACAATAATTGAGATGTTGTAACATGACATCTATGCCGCAATTTCTGAACAAAATTTATATTTACATTAGGTTTTGTGGCTGCTTTCTGAAGATGAAGATCGATTACTGCTCCCAATAAGAACGGACTGCAGTTCACTTCAAATACTACCAGTTCATTCATAAATACAATCATTTCATCATTACTGTTATACGAGATAAAAACAAAACAAAAAAATTTTTTTGGTATGTGTTTACTGCCATGTGAAGAATGAAAGTTATCTCCTCTTTTGGTTTTCTGGAACCAGAACCGGTTCTGGTTCTTTTATCAAGAACGATAGAACTGGCCGGATTACTAGGGGGGGGGGGGAACTGGCGCAGGGCCGGAGGATTATAGAGGGACTACTGTAATCAGAATAAATCGCTGATGTATTGTTGTGGTTGACTCGTGCGGCACGGCATCATGGCTATACACATTGACGCGTAAACAATTGAATACAAAAATACTCAAATCTCAATTGTGTGTCATCCGATTCCATTCAACTTTACGTTTTTGGATTGCAAATTTAATTTGCTAAAAAAGGTATTCTTATAAATTTTATTGTATTCCTGACTTTTCAAAAGTTATTAAGGATAAAAAATATTCAAAGTGCCACCATTTTGAGAATAAAAAAGATTTTTGATTTTCCATTTCAGTAAGAATATAGTTTTAGTAATGTGTATATCAAATTTTAACTCTATAGGTCAAATGGTTTTAAAAATAGTAAAATAATTTGTAAAAAATACAAAATGGCGGCTGTACGGGTACCGGATGTGATTTGAAATTTTTAAATATGATAGTATGTCTTGTTTTTGACCCACAATCAATACCTAAAAATATCCGCAGAGTTCGGGGACACCCTATAGAGTATAATGGACCGAAATTTACTTTTTCATTTGAAACCTTTCATCTGAGACATTTTGTAAAATAGAAAATCAGGGCATGGGAGACTTCCTTTAGCACCAAATTGACCTGACTCAAACACTCCTTGCTCTAATCACACATGTCAGTTTGGATACAATCAAAATGGAAAACTGCCTTCTATACTTTTACAAAGTGCAAGAACATTTTTGATTACTTTGGACATTAATGTAAAAATTGTACAGTATATATTTTTTTAAACTTTTTATTTTAAAATCATAAAAACTTATTTCTTTTTGGGTTCTGCTGGTTTCTTGGGAGTCTTGGCTTTCTTTGCAGGTGCTGCCTTCTTTTCGCCTTTTGGTTTTCCTCCCTTTGTGGCCCTCAGCTTGAAGAATACTCTGGAACGAATCTTATTACGCATCCTACGAGCGTACCTCAGCTTATATCTGTCGAAATCCGTTAATTCTGCCCTCTAAAAAAGAATAATTCATTAAATTTGTTATTTAAAATTATAAATAAAACAATCCCTTTAGGATTTAATTAAGGTAACTTTGTATTATACTGCATTAGACTGTATATACAGTCTTTATAGTCAGGTCAATGGCCGCACCTGAAAGATCTTACAGGTGCAGAGATCCAGTCAATAGTATACTTAAGATGTCAAACTATATTATAAAATAGAATATGTATATAAATATACAGGCTATTAATTTGAAACATTTGTTGCTTCAATATCACTAGAGTTAGCTTAGGTCTGTTTAAAGAGACCTTTATTACTTACTAGCCGACAGCCCTTGCTTTGCTGCGGAGTACCCTCCATAGGTCTCTCTAAACCTATCACATCACAAGCACTGTACTTGTCTGGGAGTGTGGGTGGGCACTTGACATGTTTTACAATTAGCGAACAAATGGGGGAAGGCTTTAGATCTTGGAGCAGGTAGTTTCCAGTTAGCAAACATGCCTGAAGATATAATTATCTCAATTTTAATCCAAGAAATTAGCCATTGTGATATAATTCGTGGCAAATATTAATTAACAAATAACTCAAGTCAAAACTACAAAAACCAGTCTACACAACTCTATGGTCTACTTTAGGAAGGAGCAAAAGTAGTGCAAATTTCACAAAGTAAAAAAAATATATAAATAAATAATAAACTTTTTTTGGGTCATGTTTGCTGTATCAGCTGATTGAAATAAATTATAAAATTAATTAGTGCCAATGTTCCTCTTATGAAAAAAAGGAATTGTTGAGGGGCTGTTTCTACTTCCTAGGAATGGAATGTTGAGTAATCCTTCCTTAGTGATTCTCTTTAGTATAAAAGCTAACTTCCCTCCAAATTTCATCAAAAAATGGTACTGAAGATTGAGATAAATGAGTACATTATTTTCGATTTTATATACTAAATTGGGGAACAAAATATTTTTAAAAAAGTGCTGTTAACACGTTCAGTATACGATCCACCGCCGGCCGGGCGCTGGTGGCACGTGGACCGGGCCCATACCACTCTACACTGTTGTTGCTATGCAGTCAGTGTGAGCTCAGCTCTTGCGCGAGGTAGACCTTACGTCGGCCCCTATACGAATGTGAACCGTTCTATATTTTTGCGTTTTCCGTTTTTATCTATCGTTTTTTCGAGCGGAGTTTTACAATTGATTTAATTTAGTGATTTCTCCATGTAAATAAGTTTGTTTTTTATGTAAATAAGTGTGTTTAGTGTATATTATTGTAGTATTTAGAGTAATTTTTATTGTTGAAACATGGCTGACAACACTGTTGATGACCTTGACTTGAGTGACGACATTATTACAAGTGAAGATTCCGACACCGAAAGTGACGAAAGTGTGCAGTTTTGAACCCTATTTGCTGTAACAACACTGCTGGACTCAAAAGAATTAACTTTTTGAAGGACAATAAGCTATTGGTGGCCATACCTGGTGATGGCTCACCTATTGATTGGTCTTCCAGCATCCCAAGTGGCTGATGGACCGTATCCAGACCACAACTTATGACGTCATAAACAACTTTTTCCCATGCTACAACCAACTTCGTTTTGCTGTTTTTGGGCTGTCTATACCTTATGAATAGTAAAAATAAATTTTATAGTACTTAGTTTCCCGGGTCGGTTAGAGTGTTTTTACTATAGCAGTGAACGTGTTAATCCATCAAATTGAAACCCATACCCTATACTACCTCAAAAACGGAATACCATTAAAAGTGTACAATTTAGGTTGAAATAGCACCAACATTTTCACTGTATTTTCCTTCTTATAGTAAAAACAATTGAGTACTTATAACTGATTTATTTAATGGCATACTATATGTGTCAGTAAATTATACTGATTGACACAATGTGACACAATCATATGCAATATCATGAAATATTAATAAATTAACTATGCAACATTACTTCTGTGTGAATTAATAATAGTCAGATTGACACACCTCCACTTTTGAACTGAGAAATGTATATATTTTTAATAATGTCTGACTGTTTATTTTTAGCCAAAACAGTCTAGAATTAAAGACTGTTACTAAATAAAATAAATTATTGTGAACATGTTCTACAGTTAATTTAGTAGTAATAAATAAATACTTTTTTGGGAACAATAATTATGATTGTTTTAATGTAGTATATGCAGCCTATTTATTTAAATCTATAATGAAATCTAAAATAACTGACTTCGTTACTGTAATATGCTCTATTAATTCACTACATATTAACATTATCTCAACATATAAACTATCTTTGTGGTTACTCCAGCTGTCACAAAACAGGGCCGCGCGGCTGCAGCTGACAGGTACACCTGTGTTGGGGCTAACCTAAATTCTACTGCAAGAGAGATAGGATGAGTTTTTCCTTTTTACATGCGCCCTAACTCTACTCTGGCAGTATATTATTTACTAAATTTGGCAGGTAATTTTTGGCCGTTTTGCGAGGATTTCCTTAAAAAATAATAAACAATACTTATGTAAGAATAAGCCTATCTTGTTGTACACCATTGGTATTTATGTACGACAGGAGCATTCTAAATTTTTGGGCTGAACATTTTCTCATAGTAGATACATAACGAAGTAAAAAAAATTGGATAGTTTCTTTTAGCAAAAAAGCTTGACAATTTCAAAAATAAGGAAAACAAAAACATTTTTTTCATATCGTACGGTATATATAGTGATGTGGGTACTCAAATTGTGAGGAATTTTGCCCTGATCACGAATATGACAAGTTATGATGAACATAACTTAAGTAAAGACTTTACAATCTAGTCTTTACTTAAGTTATCCTACTTGATGTAACAAACACAAATCTAACGAAACCTAAACTATCAATATTCAGTCTACCCTTATCCTAACAAAAAATAACCTTACTGAAACGTATACATTTCCGGTGCCAAGTGATGTGCGCAGTGCTGTAACACAGCTATTTGGGGTGTTGAAGAGATTGTAGGCAATAGGTTCTATGCTCAGACCTCTTAATACTAACATGGCCTCCCTCCACTCAATGGTTACCATCAACGTGGACATTACTAGAGAAGCCTGGAAAGTCCTTTTGGATGGAAGTCAAGGTTCAGACGTTGTGTAGGAATAGAAATTAGTTTCAGTCTTGTCAAGTAGCTGTAAATCAGCCTAACACTACGTGTTTCGGACTCCATGTAAAGCGGTAGGTCCCTAGTTGCCCTAGCTATTGGGCTATGAATACTTCTTTTTGATGAACAGTCAACCTTAGTTAGTTAGTAATATTGACTACACTTGTTCATGTACCCTCATCACACTTATTCGCCCTTCATACTCGTCCAAATCTTGACGATCGGCATCTTACTGATAATGAATAATAATAACAATGGTTTAGTTGCAAAGACCTTGTTGTATTTGTAATTAGAACAAAATTCCTCATAATTTGAGTACCCACATTGCTTTAATCAATAATTCAATACAAAAATAAACACAAAAACAGAGCTCCAATTATCACAGCTGTTACAACTAGACGGTCACACACCAGTCCAACCGTACGGCTCGAGCCACTTTACTACACTAGAGCCGCTTTAGTTGCGCGGCACTAGCCGCATCATAGGAATGGGTTTTGATAATTTACAAGCAAAACAGTTTGAGTAATAGTTGTGTCGCTCGAATTGCTAGTCGTCGCTTAGGCATGCCACCTTAAGATTGCGTATGCGCTATAGCTTTCCCTCCACTACCCGGCAGGTGGGACATTACAGTAACCAGCATTTTTTAAAAAGAAGTACAAAGTTAATTCCACAGCAAAAATTATTAGACTTAAGTATTCACATTATGGACTAAATTAATAATATTATTTAACTACAAAATAGCAGTGATAATCAATGATGGGCCTTTTTGATTAACCCACTGTTTCCAAGACCAAGCCAGACATGAAAACATAATCAAGCTTGATTAGACAAATTTTCAAGCTCGGTGTGAGGGTGGTTTGAAAGAAATCCTGAATTCCCGGTTTTGAAGTGTAAAGCAGTAATTAAAAATTTGTCAATGTGAGATAAAAATATGCACACCTGAACTCCTAGTTATTAAAGCGTGAAGCAGAAAGAACAAGGATAAAATTAATTTGTTACTTATTGCTTGTAACTAGAATAATGGGACGAGCACTTAAAATACATGCTTTCAGCAATATTAAAAAAAAAAATAAAAAAATAAATAAACACATATACAGTAGTCTCGTAAACTCGACACAATGTGGACTTAAAGGGTGTCGAGTTTTAAGAATGTCGAGTTTGCCGGAATTCAATGTAAAAATCAATCAATACACAAACTTGTTTACAAAAGTGTTTAATATTTACAATTTAAACTATTTACATCAATATAACAGGTCTATAATGTTTCTTGTTTTAATGCTGTTATAAAATAGGCTACGTATTAACTAAAAGCATACTAATGTTTATTTGAAAAAGTTAAAAAGTCACAATCAATAATGACGTTAATAAAAGATTAAATAGAATAAAAGTAGCCTACAGTAAATATATCATTAAACTAAAATCGAATACTAGACCGTAATACTGTACTATAAATACATAATGCACTTATGTAGCCTAAACACTTACTTGATAAAAGTTGTATGCAAAATGTCATTGTGAGGGGAAGAAACGTGTAATTTTGGACTGCTTCTCCGATTGAGATCTGCGATGCGCTGCATCATCACGTAATCTTCTTAAAAACAAGATGTCTGCTGCCGATGCGCCATGCTGCTCGAAGTACTGCAGCGCTCCCTCCACAGCCTGAAGTTCATCACTGTGACTCATCTTCTCTTCAGCAACATCATCACCATCTTCATCTTCGGAACCATCTTCAATTCGAAAAACAATTTCACTGTCTCCTAAAGGCTCACTGTTTCCATCCTCTTGCATCTAATTCTCCACATCCTCTTCTGTTGCTTCTTCAGCGCCCAGGACCCTTCTCAACAAATCCACCAAGTTCAAATCGCCTTCAGAATCTTTTTTTCTTCAAACTCATTTCCCGCATGATCAAGTAGCTTTCTCCATGAACGGACAAGGGTCATGGCTGGAACTTCCTCCCAAGATTGAGAAATCCAACCAACAACATCCAGTAAATCAATTTTCTTCAGTTTCTGAATCACATCCATTCCTCCATCAATGGCTTGGATTATAGATGAGAGAAGCTTCCGTCTGTATATTTTCTTTACTGTTTGTAAAACACCCTGATCCATTAGTTGACATAAAGATGTCCCGTTTGGTGGAAGAAATAGTGCTTTTATTTCACCATTTTGCAAGTGTTCAACTTCAGGATGAGTCGAATCATTGTCGAGCACCAAGAGCGCTTTCCTGGGAAGACCTTTTTGTTTTAACAATTTTTCTACGGAAGGGACAAACTGTTGAGAAAACCACTGCTGAAACGTATATCCATCCATTCACGCACTTTTTTGGTTTCTATACCACACAGGAAGGTCATAGCTGTCATCAGAGGATTTTTTTACATTTTTAAAAGGACGAGGGTTTTTAGATTTACCAATCAGGCAGAGTTTCAGTTTGTTCCCCAGTCACATTACTGCACGCCAAAATTGTCAGTCTTTCTTTACTCCTCTTGTATCCTGGAGCAGATTTTTCGTGCTATGATGCAAGTGTCTGTGTAGGAAGTGCTTTTAAGTACAGACCACTTTCATCACAATTGTAAACTTGGTCACCACTCAAACCTTCTTTCTCAATTAAACAGTGTAACCTCTTTTTGAATTCATTTACACTCTCGATTTCTGCAGAAAGTTTTTCCCCACATATGTTGAGTTGCCTGACACCATACTGCTTCTTCCATCGGTCAAGCCAACCAATGCTTGCAGTGAAACCAGGTTCGCCCTCCTTAAACTCTTCATAAAACTTGAGGGCTTTTTCTTGAAGCAAAGGGCCTGAAATATGAGTTCCGCTTTCTCTGTGACTCCGAAACCACAAATAAAGAGCCTCGCTAACTTTTTCATATTCTCCTCCTTTCATATTTTTCCTCCCTTTTACAGATTCACTGCACAGTCTTTTTGAGCACCACAACTCAATGTTCGATCTGTTTTTCTTCCAGCCCAACAATGTTGTTCTCCCAACACCTAGCTCCAACATTATTTTATTGACACTTTCACCCTTATCTAATCTCTTCAAAGCTTCAAACTTCATCTCCATTGACACATAAAGCTGTTTTCTTTTCTTTTGCAATGCCATAGTCACGTAATCACTGCACTGTAAATTTCAAACTAAAAAAATATTACTTAAAAATAACGCAAACTGCACTATATAAACACAATAGGCCACCAAAACACAATCATAATGAACAACACAACGGCAAGACGAACGAAACAGAACTGAGTTGACTGACATGCGGAAGGGACGAGACATTAGCCAGGCAGAGGGATGACAAAAGCTGTGACAGGTGACACTAGCATTGGAACGTGCTAGCTAACAATAGAGAGGTCATTCCACTTCTGCTTACTCCCTTTTCACACCTCGCTTTCACCCCCGGCCTCTCGCCGGCGGGCAACGAGCGACGACAGGGATTGATTTATTTGTTCCCCGAGCGTGTCGAGTTATACGGAATGTCGAGTTTTCGGGACTTTACTGTATACCCAACATGAAAAAAGGGCTGTTTTTAATTTATTACTAAAAAAAAAAAAATAATAATTAACGAAGATGGACAGTTTTCCGGTGTATTTTAAGAAAAGAAAGAACTATTCTATTGGGTAGACAAAAAGTGTTGAACTGCAAAGGGTTTCTGGTGTAATTTTATTTCATTAGCTTATTTCTGCCTTTTTTTCAAAATATCCCGAATCACTGTGATATTCTAAGGACTTATAATAATAAACAGCAATATAACAGGGGTTGTAAAGTTTTCATCCTTTCGTGAACAAAGGGAAAAAGTATGCAACTGTTGAAATGCTTAAGAAAGTTTTAAAACTCTATGAATCTTTTTATTTAAGAGCTTAAAATATTACCCTTCACAAGAAGATATTATTTTAAATGAACACTTACTTCTGTAAAAAAAAAAATATTTTTCATGTAATGTGAAGTTAATTTTATTTAAGTTTTAGTTTCGTAAAGGAACATACAAAACAAAGATTTATATTTAAAATAAAAATTATCATTTAAAACTCATTTTAATGTAGATGTACAATTATTGGTAGCGTAGTTGGTAAAAATGTAAATTGGTCGGTAGCGTAGTTGGTTCAATCCCAGCTTCATGTGCTAAAGGTTCTCAGTTCGATCCCAATCAGAGTCAATACATTTTGAGAAGGATCAGCTGATAACCACTGGCTGTTCATTTGCCATTGGGCTATTAATTAATGACACTTTCTAAGGAATAGTCGGCCTTAGTTTGTAAACAATGACTACATTCGCTCATCTACACTCATCACACTCATTCGAAATCCATATTCGCCCATATCTTGACGATCGGCGTCTTATGAATAAATAAATAAAAAAAAAAAAAATATATAAAAAAAATATTGAGAAAAGCAAAACATTTAACATTTTTACATTTTATTTGAAACCAATAAACAGTACCTGTCATCTATAACACAATAAAACAATTTGACAATTAAAAAAAAAAGAAGACAATAAGTGATGAAAACAATAAGCTTGGCTGGAGCAACAGACTGAGGATATCTCCATTTAACTTTTATACAGTAGCAGGAATAGTGCCACGCTCTGATTGGCTGCGCCGTCCCTTTTCATTCATAAGACAATTTACAGTTTTGATAGGCTGAGAGACTTAGCTAAAGAAATGTATAAGTTGATGCTCACTCTAGCGGAGGTTTTTGAAAATATCCTTTGTACTATCAACAGAAATATTTTATTTGGAACAAATTCGTTAACTGTGTTTGAGGCAAAATTGAGACTTTGATTTTTTTGTATATTGAAGCAAAATTGATGTATATATTATTTTGCAGCGTACAAAGAGTTAACCCTTTCCGTAGCAGACGTGCGCATCTGCGCACGAGCAGTACTTTCGAAAAATACCGACGTGCGCAGGTGCGCACGCTAGCGGTCACGAAATTTTGCCGACAGGTGCGCAATAAAGCACGTCCACATTTATTTTTGTACTGGCTTTTAATGTTTACCAAAAACCTCAAAACTTCGTATACTCGTTCTAGACAATAAGTGGAACGAAATAATAAGAGGTTTGTTACTCTTTGCATCAAGTTGTATAACCTGTGACTTTGTTTGTTTATGACTTTTGACAGCTGTGTTTGTCTGTGATATGACGCCATTACTGTTTGTTGTAATGTCAAAAGTGTTTATAAAATGTAAATATTGTATATAAATAACTGTTTTCACTTTATTTTGTCTTGTTCTTTTGTTTTTATAAAAAACAGTGTGTGTATTATTTGTAATAGTGATGTAAAAAAATTCAAGTGTCATTTATACAGAATTAGGCCATTTTCAAGAAATTTGCAACGATTTGGAAGAACTTGCATACATACTTTATTTTTGTTGATAAATACTTCAATTTTGCTATACTTACTTATATTTAAATTATCTACAATATAATAGGATATATTTAGTGTTAGTGGTTTGTAAAAAAAATACTTATCTTAATTCAAACATAAAAAATATATAAGTATTAAAAAGTTTTATATATATAAATTTTTTTTCAAAAATAATTAATTTGATTTTGTCATTTTTCATAATTTATCTGTAAAAACCAACTTATGTGGAGTAAAACACCACTTTTTTATTTATTTCTGACAATAAATAAAAAAGTTATAGATTTTTTTAAAAACATCTACGATTTTGCCCAAAATGCTATGGTCTTTTTCGCAAGTACCACTAAAAGTCTACCCAGTATTTTTCGAACGACCCCAAAAATTGTGTCTGGTATGGAAAGGGTTAAACAGGTAGTTAAAACGTTTATAAATTATTTACACTTGGATACTTCAACTGGAGTTTGCGAAATGTATTTAAATATTGGAGAGATAGGACATCAGCAAACTTACCTTAGAAGACAAGTCCACTAACAACAGAGTAGCAGTAAACAATCATAAAAGAATACATACAGTACAGCACAAAGATTAATTGGACTGGACCCCTTCTGAGTCGTAAAAAGGACTCTAAAATGAGCTGTTTTTCACGTTAGCGGTTGATGGGAAATAATGCAGATGAATGAAACTAATGGTGATTTTATATACCAAACTATTTTACTTTCAATGTTGCTAACTTCAATGAATAAGTATTACTAATGTACAAAATTATTCTAACATTAAAATGTACTGTGTTGTCAAATATTTCACTCAAAGACTTACGTTTAAAACTTTTAACCCACAAAGTACACTATATAGCACAGCTCTAAAACTTTTATTGTAAATTACACAGTTAGAGGTCTAAAAAATCCTTTACAGCTTTGTTGCAATGGTTACAAATGTGTGCTTCTTTTCGAAAACCGTATTGGTCACAATTAACAACTACTGTAGTTCGTATGCCTATTAAAACGCAGTTAGTTCAATGCAGTTTGTTTGTTGGTCTAGTATATAGCTATGAATGCCCTATCCCCTTTCTATCTTCTTAGGGAATTAACGAGCACTTTTCTGTTCCATTCACACAGTTTTAGGTTAGGTTACAACTGACTGAAGAATCTGTCATTATGTATTATTTCTACTTTCCCAACTCTGTTGTTCACTTTGAAATTAACTAGTTCAAGTCATAATGAACAAACTAGTATACTCAATCACTAAGATTACTAGTTCATTTGACTCGGTCGTTCGTGAACTTAACACCGCTAAGAAACAGTAGGCACGTACACGGCAGACTGTTGAGTTGTGTTTAAACTTTAATTTATAGTATACAATACCTATTTTTTTAATACAAATATTTTGGCAGAATTGAATTCGGATTAATGACAGTCCAGATTTTTTATTGATGCTTTACTATAATCACTTAAATTTTCTGTACCACCGGCACTTTTTATAGTGAGTAGAGAAAAAGACTAACTTAGCTTCCATTATTTTTTTGGTTTTTATATTTATTTACTACTATTCCGGTATTAGTGGACTGGTCTTCAAAGGTAAGTTTGTTGATATCCTATCTCTCCAATATATTAATTCCTGGCTCAGTGCCCTTTAACCTAACCAGAAATGTACATTTATAAATCAAATACAAGAGAAAATGAGTGATACAGTGGATGAAGCATATGTAGAGGCTAGGAAATAATGGATTGCTGAAAAAAGTACTTGATTAGAGAAAGAAGCAAAATACAGAGGAAGTACGAAGAGGTAACCCGGACGGATAGACAAAAAAAGATTTTGATTTGTAAATCTCTATGTCCAGAACTGGCAAAATAATTTACCTTCTTTTTCGCTTCCACTTTCTGGTACCATACGCTCTCTTTCCATTTCTCATCAACTTTACCATCCTTCCATGCCTTTCGCACCACTCTAGTAGAGCCACAGAATGGAAAGCGAATCCTGAACTTTGTGAGGTGAAGTTGATTTAGCCTGATCTGGCCCCTTGGGACTCCAGTCTCTGGTCCATCAATCAAAGCCTAAAATAAGAAACTGTATGTAAACAAGGAATGAGTGATCTCTACAGAATGGCATTACCAGACACTTTTTATCTCGGTTTACCAAGATATCTTTTAGTTTTCTAAATGATCCAATGATAGATGGTTAAAAAAGCAAAAACAATGAAAATCACTTTACTAAAGGTTGTTTTAGTGAAGTAACAGCCCTCATCGTGTTATTTATTACTAACCAGCCTTCCTTAACCCTCGATCCGGCAGTCATTTTTGCCCAAAATGGCGGGTCATTTTTGGTGATTTTGCAGCGATGTTTTATAAAATTCATAAAAAATATTATATTACAATAAAAGTACAATTGTGTGGTATCAAACTGTTCACAAGAATGTGGGCTATCATATAATACATAATTCATAACCTATAAAGTTTTTTTTTTTTTTTATGTTATGAAATAGTTGTAAATTTTTTTAGAAATCGCGGAAAATAGGGGGGGACCACCCCCTATGATCAATGTTGTGATTATAAAAAAAGAAATGTGAGATAGCCAAAATGTTCTAAATTTTATCTAGTTTCAGAAAATATATAGTTTATGTAGGTTTGTAAGTAAAAATTATTTTTTATAAATTTTTAACTGGAACGTATACAAAAACCTGAAAATTAGTAACCATGGTTACTATAACATTCAAAAATATGATACAAATTTTCTATAAACACTACAGAGTTCTTTTATATACTAAAATGTTAAATAGATTATCAGACATCTATATAAAATAAAAACACTGTCACTAACCTATTTATAACTATACAATATATGAAGTATAGTTGTAAATAAATAAATATTACACTACACAATAGGCCTAGGAAGGCCTAAACTAAATCACTGAATTTACAATAATTTTGTAAATTTGAAACAATAAATAACACCTCACAACACTAAAACAACACTCTAATACACTTCTAAACACACTAGAAGTGATAATTACACTGTAAACGATAATTATTTACCGTAGTTGAAATCAGGCCCGGCAGACTAAACAACAACAATGGCGAGACTGTTCCATCTTCAACTTTCACTACGTAACCGGGGTGTCGTGTAGCATATCGTTGGAATCGTCTGTTTACGGTGATTACGTAGAGTATAAAAACATCGATGTAGCGCAATATTTACGGATTTTATATATGATTTACCGCGAACGGAAAATGTTTCGAAATTTCGATAAATGCCACTTGGGCGAACGAAAAATGTTTCGAAATTTCGAAGAATGCCACATGGAGGGTTAAACCAATATAATGAAAAGGGTTTTGTTAGTTTAGTACTCCCAACAGCCAATTGACTTTTTTGTAAAAATCATTAAAAAATACTAAATATGATTCAAATGTACATTTTAGGATATTATTTTTCTTCTCAAGAACTGTAAATTCACATACTACTATCAAAACTTGCATACCAATTTAGTAAATAATTATTATCATGGGAAAAAAAAAATTTAAAATACTGTTTGGAGTTAGATAATGAGTTAACTCCACGTAGTTTGTTGTTTTGCCACTAGATGTTGCATTCACTTTGGTCCTACTCTGAATATTTCTTGTAACCGACGACAGCTGCTTTGATTCCTTTTAGATTACCACGTCCTTGACCACCTTTCGTAGTCAGCTGTCCGCTCACGCAAATCAGCGAACAGTTTGTGTTTGCTTATATTGTATTGTATATATTACTTTATTTATATTATATACAGTATTTCATATATATTACTGAACTGTACTTATATATATTAAGTTAGTTTATTATATATCATTATTATTCTTTTATTTTGTTTTATTGTGGTTTTTTTTATTTTAGTTGGAATAAAACTAACTAAACTAAAAAATTTGCAGGTTACCTCACTTATATAGTCTTAAAATAAGTTTTTTTAATTTTTATTAGCAGTTTTTAAATTATAACAAATCAGATTAGAAAATATAAAAATATAAGTACTTAAAAAAAAACTCTAATCTAAAAATCCGTTAAGGGGCTAAAAATGTATCTCTAAAAAAGTCCAGGAAGAGTAATCTACTGAAACTTAACCTGGGTATTAAGATTTTTGGGCCTCAACAATATTCTGTCATAGTTTTTACAAGATAGGAAAACCTTTATATACATATTTTTAGTAAAACTTAAAATAGTGCTTATAAAATCAAAATAACAGGATAAAACCCCTTAAAACAGAAAATGAACCATAAAAATAACTCTAGTAAATGTAAATATATAAATAACAACTGTTAACAACATTTCACTTGTTTAGTTTAGATATGGTTGTGGTGTACTGATATACCGGACGTTTGAGTTTATTTTTATTTACATGTAGAATGTTACAAGAAATAAAACAAAATATAAATCATAGTTCTAAGTTATGAAATAACTAAATTATGATTTTATGAAACCCTTAAAAAATAGGCAAAATAGGATAAGCAGCGTGATGGCTCAGTGGCTAAGACTTGCAGAAGGCAAGGTCCAAGGCTGAAATTCCCACTGAGCACCAACAGTTAGTACTTAACTCGTTAAATAAAATTCACGTACATGCTTGAAGGCCCATGTAAACCGGCGAGTAAAGTAGAACAAAAATTAATTAACTTATAAAATGTTGGTATATCATGTATTACATAGTTAAAAATTTATATAATATTTGGATTTAACATTCAGTATTTTTACTTACCCTTGTTTGATTTATGACATCAACAATAGAACATAATTTTCCTTGGTGAGGCCCTTCTGCAATATATGCCACTCGGCCTGTTTCAACAAACCTTTTGAAAGGCTGAAAAATAAATATAAAAATAAAAATCAATTATAACAAAATGATTTATAACCTACATAGTTTGTTCTATTAAAATACTTTAGCATAGGCCCTACAAATCATACGATATTATGACTTGTATGAACAATAAATAAATTAAAGTGACTATCGTAAATATTGTAGGCCTATAACAATTCCAGTACAAGTGAATGTCACACAACACAAATATCTACAGTGTAAGTACAAAATAAACAAATATTATTGTAATCGATTTCGGTGAACCACGCTCACCTTCCTCAGACTAGAGGGATTCACAAAAGAATGGAAAATGGTGTTCAACAACTCAATTTATATTATTAGCCTACGAGGACTTGAACCTATTAGCTGGAATTGTCAAAATGGCGGCTGCTGTGATATTATTGGAATTTTCACATTAACATATTTAGGTATTAAATCATGCTCCAGCATTACTTATTTAAGTAATTATTGGCAAAAGTAGTATAAACTTTTGATTCTAAAATCATTGCTTAATTTGCCTGACTGGCATTTACAAATAGTTTTTTAGTTAGCATAATACTTGTTGGTACTTCCTAATTCATTCTGAGTGTTAAACATTCAAAACAGTCTTGCATCAAGGTTGACTTCAGTGATGTAATTGTATAATTCTCAGAAAAATGTAGATTTTATTCTTTTGATAAATTATCAGAACTAAGAACCTACGATGCAACACATAACTTCCAATTATGTGTACATGTTTTTTAACTTTGAATTTAAGCTGATTTTAGTAAGCTACTAGGAAACACCCCTGCACGCACGGCGTGCCAATTTCGTTACTCGCTGCGCTTGTGATACCCCAGCCTTGGCACGTATTTGACTACAAATATAACTCGTTAAACTGAATTAAGTAAAATCATGTGAAGTTAACAAATTAAATTATCGAATTTAGAACAGCAGATGATAAATAAACAAATGGATAGTTCTGCAAGAATAACATTGAAAGTTTGGAGGCCTGAGGGCTAGATTCCTGAGTTCAGAGAGAAAAATCCTTTCTTAGGTAATGGGTCTCTAGGGCCTCAGGTAAACTTCGGTCTACTACTTATCTCAATTAAAACCTGAGACATAGCCGTTTGAGTGGGAAAAATCTTAGGAAATCATAAGTCGCATTTGAGAATAGCTTAAGTAAGGTCAGACTTAAGTTAAATCCAATGCCCGATGTTAAATTTGTGCACTAATAACTTTTATGATACAAAAATATTATTAATTGAAGCAAACCAGCTGGATAGTGTCCGGAGGAACTCAGAAGTTTTGATATATAGATTAGTAAGACCAATTTTTGTAGGTAATTATGCACTTTCTTGCCACCTCTGAAAATACGATTTCATGTTAAAAGAAGTGGTGAAAAATGAGTTATAGCTCTTGAGGAGTTTGATTTCATCCGTGGAAAACTCGTTTTTAACCCTTTCGGTACCGGAGCAAAAAAATTTTTCTATTTGAAAAATACCGTAGAGTTTAACCAAGGGACTACTGAAGAATACCGAGGCCTTTTTAGCCTAATTTACATTAATTTACATTTTTGCCTATAACTTCCTTATTTTTTTACATACCCCTGTAAATTTTTTATATTATTAAATTTAAAAAAATCTGCATCAATAAACATAATAACTTTACGTATAAGTTATTTATTTTGTTTATAAAAATGTTAAAATGTACTTACCAAAAAAATTTTTTGTTAATTTTTTCATTTTGACTTAAAAAATCATGTTCAAAAAAATTACTAGTCCAAAAACCAGTAACTGCACTAACAACTATAGCTAACACTGAACACAAACACAAATTTTTGTAAAGTTTGGACTAAAATTAAGTTCTATTTACAGTAAACAAAAAAAATTAGCATTTGTGGTCTCGGTAAGCAAAGTGCGTCGGTAAGCAAAGTTCACTACTCTAACTTGAAAAACTGAATAGCCTAGGTCGTTTCCTATCGGTAGTAATGTTTAGATTAACCAAACCTGATGTTGATGGTTGATCTGGATCATATGAAGGGTCCTTATCGGTATCGTCAACAACAGAACTGTCTTCACTATCGTCTGATAATAATCCATCACTTAGATCGTCTTCATCCAACTAACTGTATTCTCACTTACTGGTGATCTTGACCGTTTCATTTTTTTAGAAATTAGCAGTATAACATAATTCACTAATAACTATAACCTAAAATGGTAAGCAGCTGTCGTAATAATAATAATAATACAACAACAAACACTTGACTGACACTACCACTGCCTGAACTGCGCATCGAGCAAAACAAACAGCTGACTTGTCAACACCTTCTAAATCAGAAGCCAAACAATGACAACAAAATGGAAATGTTAATAAATAGTTATATATTCGTAATCTTTGTTTATTAGTGATTAATTTCGTATAAAATATGATTCGTATAGTTTTAAAATAAAAATTACAATAACAAAATTCCAAGCGTCCTGTTATACGGACGTTAGTATTTCTCGATCGGCCAGCCCACGTCCTGATATACGGACGTTAGTATTTCTCTACTGCCCGGCTCACGTCCGGATATCAGGTGGACGTTAGTACCACCGTGCGTGTATGGGTGGGCGGGTGGGTTAGTACCACCGTGCGTGTATGGGTGGGCGGGTGAGTTAGTACCATCGTACGTGTATGGGTGGGCGGGTGGGTTAGTATCACCGTACGTGAATTTTAGTACCACCGTGCGTGTATGGGTGGGCGGGTGGGTTAGTACCACCGTACGTGAATTTTAGTACCACCGTGCGTGGGCGGGTGGGTTAGTACCACCGCACGTGTATGGGTGGGCGTGTGGGTTGATACCACCGTACGTGTATGGGTGGGCGGGTGGGTTAGTACCACCATACGTGTATGGGTGGGCGGGTGGGTTACTGTTTAAGAAAACAACGTTACTGTTTCTTTGCGGTGGTAATAACTCACCCGCCCACCCATACACGCACGGTGGTACTAACCCACCCGCCCACCCATACACGCACGGTGGTACTAACCCACCCGCCCACCCATACACGCACAGTGGTACTAAAATTCACGTACGGTGGTACTAACCCACCCGCCCACCCATACACGCACGGTGGTACTAAAATTCACGTACGGTGATACTAACCCACCCGCCCACCCATACACGTACGATGGTACTAACTCACCTGCCCACCCATACACGCACGGTGGTACTAACCCACCCACCCAACCATACACGCACGGTGGTACTAAATTACACGCACGGTGGTACTAACCCACCCGCCCACCCATACACGTACGATGGTACTAAAATTCACGTACGGTGATACTAACCCACCCGCCCACCCATACACGTACGATGGTACTAACTCACCTGCCCACCCATACACGCACGGTGGTACTAACCCACCCGCCCACCCATACACGCACGGTGGTACTTCTCGTGTTTTTTTTATGCTGAACACAAATATATCACTGGTTTTGCATTTTTTCAGATCGAAAAATGCGTTTTATACTGACATAACCTAACTTATCCTAATTGTCTGTTTTCTTAACAAAAATTCGTAATTTGCGTTAAATTCGAGCGTTTGGCCTCCGTGACGGCCTGCCAGCCGTCACTCCGGCGGGGATATAGGTGAATTTGGTTTTTGTGATTAATAGTAGTTGTAAATATTTTTTTTTTTTTTAATTTAAACCAATCGCCAGTTGACATGGGCCTACAGGCTTGTGTGTCAACTTTATTCAACGAGTGAAGTACCGACCGTTGGCTCAGTGGGGATTCGAACCTTGGACCTTGCCCTCCGCAGTCCGAAGCCTTAGCCACTGAGGCAATGATCGCGTAATGGCCGTTAACACGCGAGCACACGCACCCCTTTTGTGACGTCTCAGCACGTGCGACGGCAAATTGCTCACACAGCATTTAGGTAACCCTAATGCCTTGGTTTACATATTTATTTTTGTGAAAATTTTTTTGAAAAATATTTGGTTCCTTTTGAGTTTCTTAAGGTGTAGCTTCCATATATATCTATGATATTAGTTGAAAGAAAAATTGAATTCAAATCGTTTGCAAATGGCATAACTCAATACCATCATGAGGACATGCACCGTTAGCAAACTGCCGTACTTTGAAAAATCTTAAACACAACGCGGTAGAAGTTAGCAAACTGCCGCTTTTATTGGGAAAAGGTTTGCGGGTAAAAAAAACTATAATTCCAAATTTCACAAGTAAAAAACATTTATTTTACTTAAGTACAAAAGTAATAAGAAATGTTTATCATTAGAACGTGAAAGCACGCGCGTTAGCAAATTGCTCAAGATTCACTGCACGACACACAAACACTTTGAATTACTCACTCCAATGGTCCGTGACCAACTGGCGAACGTCAAGGGCGTGTCGAGGAGGGATGAGCTGGCCGCATACCCCAACTCGCTCAGTAGCCCCAAAGATCTGCCCGCATTTCTATTGGTGCGGCAATTTGCTAACGGGTGCGTGTGCTCGCGTGCTAATCGCGATCTACCGCGATAATAGTTTTCCCATTATTTCTTGAGAAATATTTGTAATAGACCAAAATAGTTTTCAAATTTGGGTATTTATGCAGTTTCTTGCCACCAAACAAATTTGGAACATTTTGCTTGAAATGGGTCTAGAATTGGCTGTATTTTCACGAGATATGCTTTTTATTCCGAGGAAATAATGTATTTTACAGGAAAAACCATTGTCACAACTTTTAACTTTTAGTCATATTTTAGTTAATTTAAATGATATTTTAATCATATTTTTTATTTTGATTTGTTTTTTTTTGCGCTGAATTCAAATTTGAAAACTATTTTTGTCTATTGCAAATATTTCTCGAGAAATAACGGAAAAACTCCTATCGCGGCGGATCGCGATTAGCGGCCATTACACGATCGTTATATACAACAACTATTAATCACAAAAACCGAATTTACCTATATTCCCGCTGGAGTGAAGACCGGTAGGCCGTCACGGAGGCTAAACACTCAAATTTAACGCAAATTACAAATTTTTGTTACGAAAATAGACAGTTAGGATAAGTTAGGCTATGTTAGTAAAAAATGCATTCTTCTAGCTGAAAAAATAATTTTACTACAAAACCAGTTATATATTTGTGTTCAGCATAAAAAAAACACGAGAAATGAAAAAAAAATTTCAAAAAATGAAGATTTTTAGAAAAGTTGGGTTTTTCATTATTAGATAAAAAACGAGTTTCCCACGGAAGAAATCAAACTCCTCAAGAGATATAAACACTTTTTCACCACTTTTTAAAACATTAAATCGTATTTTCAGAGGTGGCAACAAAGTGCATAATTACCGAAATTTATATTCAGAGAAAAAAACACATCAAAATAAATAAAATATGATCAAAATACCATTTACGTAAATGAACAGAAATATGACAAAAATACTTAAAGTTGTGACATTGGTTTTTTCGAATTTTTCTGTAAAATAGGCCTCCGTTATTTTCGCAGAATAAAAAGCATATCTCGTGAAAATACAGCCAATTCTAGACCCATTTCAAGCAAAATGTTCAAAATTTGTCTGGTGGCAAGAAAATGCATAAATACCTTATTGTGAAATACTTGTTAGATTTTCCTTCATTACATATTTTCTTTACAAACATGCATTTGCTTTGATTACTTTATTTTAACCTAAAGGTTGTATCTTCTACTTGTCAATATCTCAATGATAATATTAGGATTTGTTCGCATCATATAAAACCATAGATATAATGATTGGTACAAATGCATCAATACATATTCAATATGCTTTATCCTTGCCATTAATATACTCATAGTAATTAATTAATTTTGGTAGTAAGAGGGGGCCCATCATGACTTTTAGCAACAGGGCCCATAGGATGTTGAGGAGGCCTGTGCCTAATAAGGCAAGTTATTACTAGCCTGGCCTAGTATTAGGTTAGGATGTGGAATTAGGTTAAACAAACGGGCAGTGGATAGCTGTGA
>JAQJVL010002355.1:0-103995 GCA_035578905.1 Stictocephala bisonia | reverse complement strand
ACTAAGGTGGAAGTCGCTACCTCGGTTTTTGATGGGTTAGGATTCAGCTTCAAGGTTCTAAAATTTTCTTCGAGGGCTGCAAGATCATTTGTGAGTGTTTCTTCAGTAGCTGTGAAGTCCTTGTGATGATGAGCTAAAGCAGTTTCGTTTGCATGTATTAATTTTTTAGAGCTTTCTTCTCAACCGAAATAAACTTTTATTAGCCTGGCTTTAAGCATTGACTTTAGAAAGAAATGGACAGGGAAGGAGGCTGCAGAACTTTAATAACAAACCTTCGCTCCGTACTGTGTCATAAGCCGCTGTGAGATCAACAAAAGCTGCAGATATTTTAAACTTGTTTTCAAACTCATTCTCAATAAATTATGCCAGAACCAGAAACTAGTCGCTACAACTTCTGCCAGGGCAAAACCAGCCTGATCAACTGTAACATTAGGATCAAGAATGGGTGATATTCTGTTGTATAACAGTCTTTCCAGCAACTTATAACAAACACTAAGATATAGGGCGGTAACTTTCCACTCGTTCAGGGTCTTTGCCAGGCTTCAGAACCAGAACAGCTACTACTTTTGAACGCTTAAATGCTTTTGGCAAATTGCCTGTAGCTAGTATCTTATTGTAGACAGTTTGAAGCCATTGTTTCACTTTGCTACTATCATGCATCATAAATTCCAGAAAGATACAGTCAAGACCAGCTGCTTTCCCTACTGTTATACCGGTATTGCCCTATCTATCTCTTCCTTCGTGAGAGTGGGGAAAAGCATCAAGAACTTTCTTAATTGGTTTAGGGTTTGATGATCGTTCACATGAGCAGAAGCTTAAGTTGGGAAAGTAACCTCTACGCTAACGAGCTGAATAAAAATTGGTTGAATCTTTAACATCAAAGATCAGGAAAAGATTGTTCATTTCATAACTAGAATCTACATTTACCGGTGACAACCACGTCAAGATACTATCTACAATATTTACAAGATAATCAGACGTTTCGCCTGTACTGTGATGTGGCATCCTCAGTGGTTTCTCTGAAACTGGTCAGAGAAAACACTGATACACCGGCTGCTTAAGCCTATATTCTAAGATTGTTCATTTCAGGCCAGTCAGCAAGATTTCTGCCATTCTCATCGTCGGTGTTATAGCCCCATTGGCTATGGTGACTGTTAAAGTCCCCCACATAGAGGACAGGGTGTTTAAACTTCGCAAAATCCTATCATCAGGCCACTGGATGTTGGAAGGCTTATAAACATTAAATGTTTTTACTATTATAGTTTCTGACACTTGGATTGACAAGACAAAGACATCACCATCAGAGCTCTTATGGTGGTAATTGACACATTTGCCATGTAATTATTTACGTTAGTTGAATAATAATGAATCAGCAAGTCTGTATCCAGGAATATTGCCTTAATACATGTATAGTCACAATACATTAGTTTGATATGTGTAAGTAAACGCAGTAATTTTAAATTGATTTAAATTTTTCAATTTATTTTACATTGAATTAAATCAATTAAAAAACACTTCATTTACTTAGACATTTCAAACTAGTGTATTGTAACTATAAATGTAATAAGGATTACAGTAAGATCAATTAATTAATTTTACTACCATTAGAAGCCAAGAAAACAATGTTTCAGATCATTGATGATTTTGTTTGAAAAGTTAAATTTCTAAAATTTCTAAATCCTGTTTGAAACATTGGTATTGTAATACCGAAACATGTATGATTGAATTTAATTTAGGATTGGAAACAAAGGTAAAAAATGACATTATGTTAAAAATGTAGTTATTTGTACATTATTGTTATTTTGGGTATATGTATCCCTCATTGCACTTTTTTTGGGGGGGATTAGCTAGTCTTCTTCATTCAATCGGAGAAGCTGGTGTTGAATAGTTACGAAAATTTTATTTAGCTCTGTAACGGGAAATCAACATTACGAAACATATATAAACAAGTACTCAAGATTTTATTTCCATTGGATAGTTTTCAATCTGCTTTAGTGTTTTTATTTTTCTTAACATTTTGGTTGCTGGAATTGATGTATATAGTACTTCAAATTTATTAAGGTGCACAAAACTTGAACTGCCGCCATTTTGGCTAGTGTAAACAGTTTGAGATCCGGTTTGTCGTTGTATTCTACAAACAAAGCCCTTTAATCTAATGTACAACTAGACCTATGCTTCTATTTAAGATTTTCAAGATTTCATCTGAGAGGGATAAAAAACAGAAAATTGCTTGAAAATGTAGATTGTTTTAGTATAATATTGATAGACATAAGAAGTATTTTCTTATCAGTATTTGTTTGAAAGCTGGGAGGCTGTTTCCAGACTTAATTTACAACCTGTTTATGTACTAGGATTAAGATAACAACAACAGTTACAAGAACAGCAATATTCCTTTTTGATCATTTAAGAAAATTTTAATAGAAATCTTTTAATCAAAGCGAAGAAATACAGTTAAGGTAATTTACAAAAACTCATACAATTCACAAATGTTTTATTTTTAATTATCTACAAAAGATCACAACCCACATAATTTTAACCCTCATTCATTCTTTATAAATGTGTGCTTGTATTAGTTAATTACTACCAATACATCCTGAATTTTAAAAACATTTTGAATAACTTCTTTATCAAGTTAACTATTATGTAAGTTTTTAATGTACCATTATTAATAGAACAAAGAAAACTGATTACATATGATCATTGCAGAGTAAGTAATAGTTACAGAAAAAAATTAAAGTACTGTAATTTTTTCTTAAAATTTCTAATAATATGTTAGCTTCTATTCTTATGATATTTTCTTTCAAAGTACGTTATCTTGGTTTACATATTTTGCTACCTGATATAACAAAGCATCTCAACAAACCACCAGCATATATTTTACAACTATATTATTGTAATTATATTTTAACTTGTTTGGTTGTCTGGTTCAAAATCCAGTGTTTGGTTACTTAATAAATAACAATGCTACATTTTTTATTTCTAAACCATTAACAATTAATTGCTTCACGTACAAAAATAATTTAGATGGTGTACTTTAGATAACCCGGAACTTTGGATAGCCACATTCTGGATAAATGAGTCCATTGTATATTAACTAGCAAACCATTGACAGAGACAGAAATAATATGCTTTATCAATTCTTTGATACTAACTGGGATCAAAATGAGAATATGAAGCTGGAAGAGTAATTCCACGATAACTCAACAATAAACAAACGATGTAGCAAATGGACTAAAACGGAAAGTATAGGTCACTGTCAGAGTGAAGAAACCTCTCAAACAAAGAAAATTAAAGAAATATTAATAAGTACAAATCAATAGTATTGATGTATAAAAATTTAATAATATAAAAACAGTATACACCAAATTTCAAAATGGTAGAACAAATGGGATACTAATTACTAATAAATTTATTTTAATCTCTAACATTTCTTAAATTAAAATATCTATTACCACACAAATAGATCAAAGTGAAAGGGTTAAAAACCATAATTCTCATTTAAAACAAAATCCAAACAAAATTTACTAATAATTGATGTGATGGAACATGTAATAAAGGAAAAGTCGCCTTTCATAAAAAATTTACATTACACGATTGAAAAAAATCAATAAATAACTTATTTACTAAAGTGAGTATTATTTACTTACATTTTAAAAATTATACATCTTGTACTTTCCATAGCTAATTTTATAATTCTTAAATATTCATACATCACCCAACAATAATTAAAGTGCTTTTAATTATTTTTTATTTATTATGAGTAGAAAAATTAACTGATAAATATTTATATAAAATTATAAAGGATGATAGGAGCTCAAAGGCTAAAATTAAAACAATTCATATATGATAGGGTCTATTAAACTTGTGAAGTAAATTACATTTAAACTGGAATGACGTACAAATCTGATATTTTTACAAGTGTTTGCAAGGTTCTCACAAACAATGTTTGGCAGCACATAAACAGTTTTAGCGTTAACGGTATAAGTGAAAAATTTTCATTAAAAAAATGAGGATTTCAAACTCTAAATGGTTTCACTTTTACATATGAGATTTTAATTGTTGATCTAACCACAAAGCGATAAAAAAGTAGTTTATTGTCAAAATTAAAGTTATGACATGCTCCTCTTGTTGTTTCTCGAATACAGAGAAGATACATAATACAATAATAAAAATAATATCATAAGATACAAATCACAACATTCAACTGTCAAATAAAACTGCAAGCAATTCATTCTTTTGGCCTCTAACAATGAAAGATTTATATTTTATCAAACAATAATGATACAGTAGAACCTCTTTAATCCGAATGCCACCATGAGAAATAAAAGAAATGTGCATTTTCATATCTTCATTGATTCAGAAGAAAATGTCTATTTTCCATAATTTATGTGATTACTGTAGTATTATTTTCCAGTTTTTATATAAATATTTACCAGGTTCAATAATATATATGACAATAATACGTACAAATATATATGATAAGCAGTATAATTTATACTTACTGTGTTTAATGTTTATACTGTATGTACGTTGTTGAATAAACAATAAAACCTTTTACTCTGTAAAGTGTTTCTCTCTTTTCTTTAAACCTTAGGTATGATCAAATTTAGCCATATTTTAATTTTTTATGTGAAAATAACAATATATGTTCTGTAATCCGAATGATTTGATAATCCAAACACCCCTGGTTTTAATTAGTTCAGATTAAAGAGGTTCTACTGTAGGTATATAGACAATCTAACAAAAAATGTCTTTTAAATACCACTGATCTCTTCTTATTCTCAAATAAAGATTTAAATTATTGACAAATTTTAAACAGTGATTGTATTTAATGAACTTATTTTTGCTGCAGTTAATGATGTCCTTTATTTTATTTTGCTTAAATAAGTTATGGACAATTAATGCCTATCCAGCTTAATCTGCCGCTTTCCATTAACAAATAAAACACTGTCAATAAAAATAAACAAAATGTTTAAGTACTGATACTTACAGACTTGAAAGAACGCTCGTTCGCCGGCATTCTACAGGCCATATTGTAGCGGGCACACCGGGCTAGTAAGTCGCATGATAATGATGTTGTTATTAAATATTTTCTATATAACGCATTTTTTTACAGATAGCAACACTTTTTTAAATTGATACATTGTTTAACAAATCACTGATTGTTTTTTAATTAATTTGTGAAAATCAACCTTGTACACCTTTACTACTTATTTTTCCCCTGAACATTTTTATATCTATATTATTATAGCATGTCGTGAAAAAACTCCCTAGTCAACTATGTTAAAGAACACGTCATGTTAGCATAACAATTTAATATTATAATATTACTCAAAAATAACTTACTGTGTTTATGAAGGAACATTACGTGAACATACATTACGTGAAGTTCCACATAAACATACGAGGGTTTACAGTTGAAATACACATAAAGTGCTTTATTTTACTTAGAAATAAAACGTTTTGTACGTTTATAAACAAAACTGTAAAATATTAGTTTGTGTTTAGTTTTAAATATGTACTACATAAATTCGTTACGTCACATATGTTAGTTGTCGTAATAAACATTAAAACACCTTCATTATTTTTTATACTACATGTGATGTATGGCTGTACGCTGGACGAACCCGCGTTCATTCAAGACTGTAACTATCAGTAGCTATAACATTATAAAATTTCTTCATTGCAAACTTAATTCACAATAGATGCTGTTTAACAAATACAAAATGAATAATTAATGAATGATGAATAAGTAATGAACAATTATTAAAACTAGTCAGTTAACCCATTGCCATGCCAGTTTTCAAATGGCTTGCTGCACCCAGGTATTCCTTTTTTTCAAAGATTTGTAATCATGTTTATAAAACATTCTCAACTGAATACTACTAATCCTTTAGTATGAAACTTTGGCATGGAAACACCGAAGACTAAAGCTATTTTTTTATATGTATATGTGCTCATATATTATAACTCTTCGCGAGCATATGCTGATTATATATCCTTTCTTCGAGCGAGGTGTGTGCGTATATATACACACAGTGTTTTTAGCTCAACAAGCGTTTGCAGGGAATACACATTATATGAAATTTGAGTTTGTTTCAGCCTCACCCTGCCTCCCAAAGTCACACACACAATTCGTTATTAGTCATACTACACCCTCCACCCAATAGTATTGCTGACTCCCCCTTCCCAACCCTCCCCTCTCTCTCTAAAACTTGTGTCATTGTTAGTCCAGTGTCCGGGGTGTTCTGCATTCCGCGCCGCACACTTTGTTTACTTAGACACGAGTTACTTTGGCTTATGCATTTGATTTGTTTTGTTTATTTTATTTATGTAGTTTAGTCGTTTTACTTTTGCAAAACCTGCCAGGAAAAGCCTCACTTGCATCCAGAAATCTGCTTTGAGGCATATTATACTAAAGAGAAATATGCTTGAATACACTTGTAATATCATGTTTAGTCATTAGATTATACAATCAAATGAAATTAACAATTAATTAGTATTTTATTTCAATCTTACCTAACAACTGATTTTGGTAGAACAAGCTAATGACAGGTAAAAACACATAAAACAATTTCCCTTAGAGCTAATAGTATGTATATATGCAAGTATTACTTTTGGAAAAAAATTAACAAAAAAATTCTTTTGGCCAAATATTAGTTCGTTTTGCATATAATAGTACATTTTAAAGCATAATATTATATATTGATAAAAAATTTAGCAGTGACCCAACCAAGTTTCATACATGCTTACATTATGAATATAAATTATCTAGCAAAGGGTTAATTATATTTTATAGTAAAGAAATATAAATATAAAAAAAGGAAGCATAAAATATAAATATAAGTATAAATTTAATAAGAAATTTTATTTTGTGCAAGTTTTAATTAAAAAAACATTTGTCCTAACATAATGTTTTACAAACATTTACAATAGGTTTACCTATGTAACAAAAATAATAAAAAATAACATTAAAATAAAATAATAAACATTATAAATTATATAAGAGAATCCTATTGTCCTACGTGTTTTTGAAGTTGACCGTCAACAGAACTTCCCCATCTGACTCAATCCAATCACTAATTCCTCCCATCTACACTTTTAATATCAACCCATCGTCATTTATAATTAGACCTATTTCACTGCTTCTCAAGCGGCGATTACTGTACGCGCCAACCATGTTTGCGTACTAACTTTTACTTTTCAACATAAACAAACAAAACTAGTTACAACCAGCTGTGGTTGGAAAAATATCAGCACCAAGCAGCAGGAATGCCAACACAAAAAGTGGAATAGTTATGTCAATAGACATGGTCTGTTTTATTCTGCTATCTGGCCGCAAATCTATGAATGAAGTTGGTAAAGTATAACCACGCATGAGCGAGTCCCGTCACAGAATGATTGGGTCCACGTTTAAGGCGGCAAGAAGGTCTCATCATGGAATGGCAGTGGGTTAATTGATTTGGTTAAATTATAACTTCTCTGGTCAACATGTAATTACTATGATTGCATTACCATGCTTTCAATTTTAAGAATGTTTCAAAGGAATTTTCCGTAAACAATTGACATAAATAACTTGCTTAAAATTCATTTTAAACCTGCACTTAATAGATTTCTACCCAAATAATAAATGTCAAATTAATAGTTAAAACTGGGTTGAACATTTCTAATCACAGAAAAACAATGAAAAAATATGGTACAGTTGTATTTTAATTGAAGTTTTGCTGTCTTTTTGGCACTCTTTGGAATTAGTATCTCATAACAGAATTCAATATTTGGGTTAGAATGTGGAAAAAATAAAAACTTTTTCTCAGGGTCCACTCAAAACCTTGGTTGCAACAATAGATATAAAAACAAAATTGAGAGTGACTACATAATAAATGGAATAGTTGATGTAAATATATCAAAAACAATTATCATTATAATGCAACATATTAACCATTATTAATTTTAAACTTTATACAAGTTGATTTAATCTAACGCAGAGTAAGTTTTACACAAATGTACGTTAAACTAAGTACATGATAAAAATTGATTAGAACATAATAAACATGGCTTATATTAATTGAATATAATATAATGGTACACAAACACACATTGATAAAACTTTTGTTTGTTATATAAATTTTACAAAAAATAACAAAAAACTCTGTAACAAAAAGTTAAATAAGTAGTTTATTTTCTTACAGCTATTTACACAAATAAATCACATAAAAAGTAGGTAGATAATAATTTATATTCCCGGCAAAATATGGCAAGAAAAAAATATTGCCTTGTTTCAGTTTATAACAGTTTCATCAGGAATAGTATTCTTGTCTTTATTTAAATTTCATTATATAGTAGCCCCGACATTTGTTCATAACAAACTTATTATACTTACCAAATCACTTCACTCATTTACCAAAGCTTGGGGACAATTTCCAAAGTTGAACAGAATAAATGATCACAGAATATATTAAATTACTTGAGTTATTTACAGAAGTAAATATACAAACACCACGACTGAGGGTTATATACAAGTTAGTTAGATGGCAGACGCTATCGTTCTGGCATGTAGAGATCAGCAATGTCCTTACTGGGCACGCACTTCACCCTGGGAGCCATCACCAGGCCACACTGCATCCCTACTGCCAGCCACGTGAAACTGGTATAATTAGGATTCCACGCCACCTGTAAACACCATGCAAGCTTGTGTTAAATTCCAAGTGTCCAAACTGTTAGGATTATTTTGAGTTAATATTTATCAAAAATATGAACACACACATTTAACCCTTTTAGTGCCAATGTCCAGTTAGTCAGGCATTTTAAAACGTGCTAGAAATGCAAATGTCCTGTGGAGTCGGATGTTTAAAAATGTGCCGAAAGTGAAAACGTCCAGTTAAACTGGACGTTTACAAAAGCTTTGTAAATAATCAGAAAATGTGTATATTTCCAAATATATATAGCCTGCTCAAGACAAACTGGTTTTTCATTTCACATATATTTTTTCTCATAAAAACAAATAATAACCATTTTTATGATGACATTACTCTTGCTGCGGTTGCTGATGCTTGCGCAACGAGTTCGTACCAACAACTGACGAGTAAAAGTAAGACTTTTTGGTTTTTGAAGATAGAAACATAAAACTTCACAAGTATATAAATTATGTTTTGAATTAAATATAAAGATGTGTGGCAACAATTTTTATAATACTGAAAAATACATCCGAAACAAAAAGAAAAAAATTGGAAAAAATTGTTGGTGAATACTTAAAAAAACTTATTATTTACAATGCATGTTAATCCTTGGTTATCTAGCTACAACATTGTGTAAAAATGTTTATTATGACCCATAAAATAAAAAAATTAGTGATTTCCCTAATCCTTACAAATCTAGTGAAAATGTTACAGCACTTTTGGATACACTGAATGTAAAAATGAGTGGCACTTTTGTAACACCTTTCCAAAAAATTGCCAACACTGAAAGGGTTAAACAGATCTTATAACAAAACGAGAAAAAGATGCAATAAGAAAATGTAAATCTCAAAATAGACTTTAATAGGATTCAATCATAATCTAACAACTTAGGCTTAAGCAGGTCGGTGTCACAAGTAGAATCTATATTTTCATGTGTTATCTACACTATTTACAAGATAATCATATGTTTCGCCCATGTTGTGATGTCGTATCTTCAGTCGTATAACTGAAACTCAGGAAATAAATAGTGTAGAAAGCACCTTGATGCGGGTGTTACCAGAAAATATAGATTCTAGTTAAGATTCATTCGTATTGAAATGAGCAGAATGGAGTTTTTATCATATTCATAAATATTTATTTGTGTGTTTGCACATAGGATTCAATGAATAGTGTCCAGATTTTTAAGTCTAAAGGTTCTAAATTACAATATGAGTTACATTGATTCAATTACTGCAGTCAATGAAAACAATAAAATATTAATTAAATAATTAACTAATAATAACCAACTATTAATTCACAACAATAAAAACTACTAAATAAAATAATTTATTTTAGTACAATAAAAATAATAAAACATACTTTATTCATGGAAAATTGTTTATTAAAGAGAGGTGGAAAGTTCCTCAAACGAGTACAGAGCTTTACTCATTAAATAATCTTTTAATCTTTTTTCATAATTATGACCATTTTCAGTTTATATATTTTTTGGTATATATTTTTAAAGTTTGTTTCCTATATAAGTGGGTTTTTTTTCAAAAAACTTCAGTCTGTGAGTCTGGTTAAAGATATTTTTTGATCTTGTATTATAGAAATGACTAGTATTATTAAACCTTGATAATTCATTTTTAGTTAAAAGAATACAGTAGAGTCCCGCTATTCCGAACTAATTGGGACCGAACACTGTTTGGATTCGCGGGAATTCGGAATAGGCGGATTTCATGAATAATATCGAGATATCAGCGTTGATCAGCTCGTAAACAAGTGAAAGTCGGAAGGGAAGGGCAGTGACCTTCGGTGACTCATACGATCATCCGTCGACGCCTATCTATCTCTTCCCCTCTCACGTTCCAAACACCATGACTCATTGAATGGTGAATCTCCTCTACCCCCACCACTGAAAAACCGGTTTGAACTGCTGTAACTGTTGATCTAGTTTCGCACGTACACCATGTTAGTGTTCACTCTAACGTTGTTTGATGAAGTGTGTGCGCTTAAAGCAAATTTATTGTGAAGGTTTATTCCGTGAGTGTTGAGTTACTTTACGGAGCGACTGTGTGTTTTCACTTCTGTTCTTAGTCCTTTACGTCAACTGATAATCATTAAATATGGCAAGTAAACGAAGTCGTTCTTCGTGTACTTTACAACAAAAACTTGAAGTGTTGAAAAGACTGGACAAAGGGGAAAGTGCTTCTAAATTGTCAGTTGAATATGGTGTCGGAAAAGCAACGATTAGCGACTGGAAAAAGAATCGTGTTAAAATTGAGCAGTTTTGTTCTGCTTCAAGTGAAAAAACTCTTGAAAAACGGCAAAAAACGACTGTGTCTTCATATGAAAAGCTTGATGAGGCCTTATTCTTATGGTTTACTCAAGAGAGACAGAAAGGAATCCCCATTTCTGGTCCTTTGGTAAAAGAAAAGGCGCTTCAACTAAACAAGCTTATGGATGGTGAACCTTCATTTTCAGCAAGCTGTGGCTTTTTGGATCGTTGGAAGAAAAGGCACGGAATTAGACAGCTCACGATTACTGGGGAGAAACTATCAGCTGACAACGAATCAGCTGACAATTATTTAAAGGAATTTAAAGAACTTATTTCTTCTGAAAATTACTCTCCGCAGCAAGTCTATAACGCGGATGAAACCGGACTGAATTTTAAGGCTCTGCCTACCAAAAGTCTTGCTTCAAAAGAAGAGAAATCTGCCCCAGGGTTCAAAATAGACAAACAACGTCTAACTGTCTTAGCTTGCAGCAACGCCTCGGCAACAAACAAACTTCCACTGATGGTAATAGGCAAATCGGCGAAACCACAAGCGTTCAAAAACATTAACATTAACGCACTTCCTGTATATTATAGGAATCAAAAAAAAGCTTGGATGGAACGTGACTTGTTCAAGGAATGGTTCGATCGCCAATTTGTCCCTAAAGTGACTGCGTTCAATAGAGAAAATGGATTGCCTAATCGTGCTCTGCTGTTTATAGACAATGCACCATCCCACCCGGAAGACATGAAACTTGTTTGTGGAAACATCAAAGCAATTTTTCTGCCACCAAATGTTACATCAATTCTTCAGCCTATGGACCAGGGTGTGTTGCAGGCCATCAAACAAAAATACCGAAAAATGCTGCTTCGCACCTTACTTGAAGAGGATGAAAATGACCTCACAAGCACAATCCTTCAAAAGCTTAAGAAAATTACAGTAAAAGATGTGATTTACTGGGTAGCTGAAGCGTGGGAAAGCACTAATGAAGGTGCAATACAAAAATCGTGGAAAAATCTCTGGCCTGAATTGGAATTTGTTGAAACAACTTTTAAACCAGTAAAAAAAGACTGTGAACTTCTTCCACTACTCAACAAAATCCCTGGCTGTGAAACATCAGAAGAAAGCTGTGTTGAGGAGTGGTTTGCTGTTGACGACAATGGCCATCAGGAGTATGGAGACGAAGATATTGTAGCTATGGTGCAGGGCTCGTCAGCTGAGATCGACTCGGAGGAAAGCGAGGAGGAAGTGAACACTCAAACTGAACTCGTATCTCACTCAGACGCGGCAAATGCTCTCTACCTCGCCTTACGCTACGTCGAACATCACGCTGTATCAACACCAAATGATGTTATGTTTATGCGTCGATGGCGGAACATTGCATCCTCAAGTCGATTTACTGCACTTCGTCAGAAAAAAATCACCGACTTTACTTCTTAAGTGTGTGTAGTTTAGTTTAGTGTTTTCCTCAAGCCTAGGGTTTCCTCAAGGCCTAAAAAAGGTATGTCTTTATTAAACTTCTTTGTACTGTATATTTTGTATAACAATATGTAAATATATGTTTTTAGCGAACGTCTTTATAATTTCTTCAGTTTTTGAGTCTTAAAAAAAATTTTAAAATCGGTAGTATTTTTTCTGAAGTCTGTTCGGAATAGGCGGATTTTCGGAATAGCGGGGTTTGGAATAGCGGGACTCTACTGTACACTCAACAACATATTGACTGGAAACAGTAAAAATGTTTAGGTTTTTAAAATGGTCTTTGGCAGAATCATCATGTTTTAATTTAAGCATTATTCTGATACACCTTTTTTGTTGTTTTAAAATACTATCCAAGTTAGTTTTAGTCGTTGAGCCATACAGGGAAATACCATAAGAAATGTGTGAGTGCACATGGGCAAAATATATATTTTTTAAGGTTTTTAGGTCGCAGTAGAGGCTCATTCTTGATAGGGAATAAACTCCAGAATTGATCTTAACCAAGAGGTTATGCACGTGTTCATTCCAATTTAGATGCTAATCCACTGTTAATCCCAAAAAATTTGTGCTAATTTTCTTTTTAATTTGATGTGAATCATAAGTTATAATGGGTTCCTTTGAAGTTTTATTTTGAGGTGTTTTAAAATGAAAAAAGTTAGTCTTTTGTGTGTTTAGAAGTAAATTTAGAGCTTTCAAATAACCTCCAATGTTGTTTAACTCCACAGATGCACAAATTTCTACTTCTTCTAGAGAGCTTGATGATGCCACTAAATTTCCATCATCGGCATACAGGCATAGTTTAGTGTCCAACTCATGTGCTAGTACCTTATCAATCCCCTCCAGGTAACATAGAAAAAGCAATGGACCTAAAATTAATCCTTGAGGTACACCAAATTTTAGAGTATTATAATGGGACGAGGTTCTAATTATTCTATTATTTTTTAATACACTTGTAATTTCCACATATTGATATCTGTCAGAAAGGTAAGACCGGAACCAACTAAGAGCATTTCTTTCTACACCTAGGATTTCTAATATTTCTATTAGTTTTGATGATTAACACTATCAAATGCCTTGGAAATGTCCATATACTCTCAAAGTGTATACTTTCCTTTGTCTACTGAATCAATAATTTTTTCTATAAACGATATGGCGGCACTCATAACAGATCTCCCAGGCCGGAATCCATGTTGGCTTTGATCTAACAAATAATTTGTTTCTAAAAATTCTGTAACTTGTAGATGTACCACTTTTTCATAAATTTTGGAAATTGTTGGCAGTATAGATATTGGGCGATAATTAAGAACGTTCTTTCTATCACCTTTTTTATGTAATGGTATTATTTTTGCTTTTTTTTAATTGGAGTCGAAAAATCCCAGAAACAAATGATGAATTTATCAAGTGACACACAATTACACAACCTGGAGTAATAATGAATAACTAATTAGAAAACAAATCGTTTTAAGTGGTCAGAGGATCAATACAGGACCTGTATTGATGGATGGAAAAGAAATAAAAAAAACCAATGACATCCTATAAATATTTGGGAATCACTCTCAATGACAATTGAAAGTGGAACTTATTATTAACCTTATTATTGACGTATAGAAACCTTGGTAATGAAAGGAAGAGAGATGTAACAAGACAATCATTACATTTTCTACTAACTAAAACATTTACAACTACATCTTAGCAACTTATAGAACAATTAATTGGTTGGGATAGATCATAGTACAACGATTTATCTTTTTACAGATTGGATAGTAAATTCAATTGTCTAGAGATTGGATAGTAAATTCAATTGTCTAGAGATTGGATAGTAAATTCAATTGTCTAGAGATTGGATAGTAAAAACAGCTTATTCTTTTTACAGCCAAAATTAACACCATAGGAAAAGGACAAAATGGTTATAAAAGTATATTATTATTCAATGGAAAAAAAATTAAAAGTTTAGTTGCCTCTTTTGAACTCTGTAAACATAAGATATATTTGTATCATTTTAAAATAAAATCTAATAAGAACTGTACTGGTTTGGTAAAAACTTGTTGTTATTAATTCAAACAAGTTTATACAACCAACTTGTTACATAGAACAAGTTAAAGAAAATGTTTTCCGTTTTTAAGAATAACCAAATAAATATCTTTAAAAAAGTATACATAGCAAACACAACTCATTAAGTGATATAAAATTGAGAATATAAAATCTACAAAAACACAGGGACTATAAACACAGCTTTTGTAAAAAAACAAAATCGTAATTGACAAAGTTATAATGCTAATATAAAAATATTCAAGTTTTTAGTTCAATATTTAGTTTTAGTTAAAAATCTAGTTTTGATAAATTATGAATTTTAGTGTTGAATCCAAATTTGAAGGTGCAAATGTAATTTTCTTTACTTATAACAAAGATAACTTACTTTATTAACAGATAATATCGGGTACTGGTCCATACAGTCACTACTACAAGCAGAGGATGGCCTGATTGTTTCCGTTACCTCTTCCATCTGAAACATTTAAAACAAAAATTGTACTCAACTTTTTACTTTAAAATGTATATAAATTGAGTATTGTGAGTATTCGAAGTTCCGCCTGAACTCAAGCCAAATCTGATTTAACTACAACTTGCAAGAATTTAAGCCATTTTGACCCTGAGCTCAAGCTTAGTACAAAATATAATTTTTTTCAAAATACTCTCTTAATATTTCTAAGAACGGTTATTACTACTTTCTAATGTGATTTCCCATGAACTATAATTTTACATATATTCTTAAATACTGTCTGATAAGGTTATGGAATTCTCAGCGTGAAACATGAGCAAAATTATTTTTTAAACAATTAATAAATTTTATTAGTTTATTAATAAGATGAACCTAGAATATAACTTTTGCTAAACTGAAGAAGGTGCCAGTGGTATTGAAAATTTCTGTTATGAATGTATTCATATTTATTTTTCAAGGTAAGTTTGAAAGACTGATGCTCTACAGTCTTATTTTATAAATATAACTTGAAATGATTTTGCGTTTATCAGGATAATTTATTTATTTTTTAACGACAAATAATAAAAGAAACAAACTCGTATCAACCTTAACAATTGACTAGTTAATTAACACTTGAAATTAGGAAAACATATTTTTTCAATTATTTACAACATACAAACTAGATTAAGGTATTTGTATTGCATAGTATTTTCACTATTTTGCTACTACTTTTTGTTTCCCTATTATTATTAATTATAATAATTTTTTGTACCATTCATAAATTAATTTGTTTACGAATCTGAAACATAACAAATATAGTAAATTACTTGAAATGTCATTTCTTATTGCGGTATAAAAATAAATTAAGGCTTGAGCTCTTAAGCTTCTGGGTCTTTTTTAGAAGAGGACCTCAATTTTGAAAAATGCTCTATAGGAATAGCCCCACAAATGGGAATAAAACTAAATATTAACTGTGATTCAGTCGATTTTATAATAAAGAAAATACAAATGTTAATCTAACCTACCAAGAGTGAGATTCCTTTTCTAAAAAAGAGCCAAGTTTTTTTAAACCTCAAAAGCTTGGTCTCAACTTGACCTAAAAATAGTAATACTTATATGATAGAGTGCACGTTTGAAGCTACATATACACAGAACATAATAATCAATAAAACTGTGATCAAACTAAGCATTTTGATTTAGTCAAATTGTAAAATCACAATATCGAATGAACAAAATCAAATTTTTAAATATAACAAAATCAAATTGCTTTAATGCATACGTCTTTGTAGAAACTGTTTTGCAATCACATCACTTATAATTCTTCATCTAGGTACGAGGGGTATCCAAAAAGTAAGTTTCCATTAATTATGAAAAAGTTAAAAAGACTCAAAAAATAACTGAAACACATTTATTCAACTTTTTACATCATACCTTATTTTTCTACATAGTTACCATCCCTTTCTAAACACTCTTGGTATCTAGGAAGTAGTTTTTTTATTCCAGCATCACAAAATTCACCCGCCAAATTTTTAAGCCAAGTATCCACCTCATTTTGAAGGTCATCGCTGTTGGCAAATCGCCGACCGCCAAGGTGTCTTTTGAGCTCCGGAAACAGATGAAAATCGCTAGGCGCAAGATCTGGTGAGTATGGAGGATGACCAAAAACATCCCACTTAAATTTCCTCAAAAGTTCCATTGTTGCACGAGCAGCGTGTGGTCGGGCGTTATCGTGAATAAGCAGAACCGTGCGCGACAAAAGTCCGCGCCGTTTATTCTGTATTGCCCGCCGAAGTCTGGTGAGAACTTCACAATACCTTTCTGCATTTATGGTTTCGCCACGAGGAAGATAGTCAATCAATAACACTCCACGGCAGTCCCAAAAAACTGTAGCCATTACCTTTCCTGCTGACTCAAAAACTTTGGCTTTTTGAGGAGCTGCCTCTCCTTTTTTTTGCCACACCATACTCTGGGTTTGGTTTCTGGAGTTGAGTGGTGAATCCATGTTTCATCACCAGTGACTATTCTACTGAAAAGGTTTTCATCTTCATCGTCAAACAATCGCAAGAAAGACTGGGCAGCAGCCATTCGTTGTTGTTTATGGGCATCGCTCAATAAGCGAGGCACCCATCTTGCACACACTTTTGCAAGCTGAAGATCTTCTGTCATGATATTGTGCACAGATGACCGGCTAACTTCAAAACTTGACGGCAGTTTACCCATAATTTCATCGAGAGTCACTTGCTTATCATTGTCAGTAACTGCTCGTACAGCATTAATGACGTCTGGTTGCCGAGAACTGGCCGGTCGGCCATTACGCTCATCGTCATGAACATTTTCTCTTCCTTCCAAAAACATTGCACGCCAACGACGGACCATCTGAACGGACATAACATGTTCACCATACACTTGACACAACTGACGATGAATTTCAACGGCAGTTACGTTTTTGGCGGTCAAGAAACGAATAACACTACGGACTTCGCAACTGGCGGCAGAACGCAGTGGAGTCTCCATAATGTTTGGGCAGCACCTGACTGAGCAGCGTGACAATGCGCCAGTGACCGGAACACCTGTTGCCAACCGAACCGCGCTAAATATCCCTGCCCACAGCTGCACGCTGTGTTACGCACGCGTCTTTTTACAGGACAGGGAAACTTACTTTTTGGATACCCCTCGTACAATAGTTGTGGTTTAAGTCTTGAGTTTTTAAATTTGAAGTGTGTAAGAGAAGTGAAATACTTACTGTTTAGTTTTCGATTAACTTAACCAGTACAAAAATATTTAAAGAACAAATAAAAGATAAATGAAATTTAATTTGTGACCATTACTTACACTCTCAAAACAATATGCTATTATATGAACTTACAAAATTAATATCCAGTCCAACTTTTGAAACACAATCACTATAGTTTTTTCCTATGTCCTTGACATCCTTTGAGCTGTCCAATGGCTGGACAGAGTACGTCACGATATCACCAACCTGTAACGAAATCAGATGTATTATACCAACAGTTGATTGTGAATAAACTAGTGTTGAGGACATATTATCATTTATTTAGTTTTCCAGGGACTAGAGTGGTATGTAAAAAATTACATACCATCTGTATGCGATACAATTCTCTTGTCACACTGGAAGGTGTTAGAACAAAATTATTCACAGGATTCATTTAAGGATGGGTATTCAAGAAATAAACATACATCTTCAGGTATTTTCAAGTCACAGAGGAATTGTTGTAGAGGTATATGAAACCCTAAGACATAATAAGTAGTGATGTGTCGGTTCCATTTTTATTGGTTCCGGTTCGATTATTCATAGGTGATGCGAGTAGGGATTTTTGAGTTTGAGTCGAGTAGTTGGCATTTTTTTCGAGTATCGAGTATTTTTGAGCGAGTATTTACAGAAGGATTTCCTGTTCACCCAAGACAATTGTAAAAGGCAGATACCATCCTAAGCCTATGTTAAGTTTTGCAAGATTCATAAAAATATACATTTAAACTGAACACAATAATTTTGATTTGTTGTTTGTAACTGTAACATTTGATAAATAAAACTTTTTAATTCCTGTTTTACGATATTTTTATGTAGCATTGTTTTGTTTAACCTTTTTCCTTTTTTCATAGCTAATATGATGTAAGAAACTTAGAAAGTATATTGTTAGTTAAAACAGCATGGATTACAAAGATTTAATTTGTTCACTCATATCACAGATCAGATTTTCTATGCAAACCAATTATATTGTCTCATAGCTGGCCGATATGTTTATCTGGTGGTTAAGTTCATATTGTACTGCGAAAACGTAGCGAAGCATGTTGGCAAAAGCTGCAACCAACCAAACTGATGCTAAAATTCAGGCATCATCACCAAATGGAGTCATTTGCTTTCTGAATTGCCTCCTCTCAACAAAAAATTGATTGTGTACATGCCAAGAAGCGTGGATCTGTATTCTGTAGGTATTTATTTCAGTAATAACAAAGTCTCAACTAACCGGAAATAAGCTGTGAATTATATAATCAAATTTGAAAATCTGATGACAAAGACTGTTGTTTAATCGATTGATAATAATAACTCAGCAGGTTTACTAAAAATAAATGTTAAAGTCGCTTAGGATGAATTAGTTTTTAAATTATGATCGGTAATGAAATGTGTGCAACTAGAAACTACTTCGATACACGAGGCTACACTGAACAACAGATAAATAATTAAATTTTATAACAAGAAATTCATGAAAACCTGGCGTAATCGAATGAAAACCATAGACGTAGTTGGTTAATATAATATGTCTAGCCGATATTGGTGACGGTGGAGTTTGAAATATCAGCTAAGTGCCAACTAGTTATACAGTGAAGATTTTGGGCAGCTAAATTATAAACTTATGAATTAAAAACAAGACGTGTGATATAGCTTGGGTTCAATTAAAATTATTTTTTGAGTCCAAATTCGTCGTATTTTGTTCAGAAAAGGTATTCCAACATATTTCTCCCTCACTTGGGTTGATTCGTGATTGTTTTATAGTTTACATCAACATTAATGTCAGTGTGAACAGGGAACCATTCAGTGAGTTTACGAATTAAAATTATCGTACTTTACCACCTTTTACACTCCAACTGTGTTTATTGTCTAACTTAGTTAGAAAACCGTTCAACAATTTGACAGAAAAAAATATTGTATGCGCAAATGTTACACACAGTTTTGGCGATCTAAGGTGTTTACGGAATAATAATTAATACACGTTCGCCACATATATATATATATCTATTTTTTATTTGACAGAAAATAAATCAATAATGTTGTGTCACACGCTGCTAGAACACCATTACCATATGTTATATGATATGATACAGTATTTTCTTACCGTCAAATCATTGGACTCAATCAACTCGCAAGAAATATAGTCAATAGTCAATAGTCAAAAATCTTTATTCATATTATGCACAGGGTGTACAATGAATAGTGTCATAGTTGTTCATATGTACAGTATATAACACAATATACAATATAAAACAACGTTATATTACCCTTAGTAATAACAGAAAATAAACTTAATTAAGAATGTAAAATCTAGAGAGGGGTGGAAAGTTCTTCTGTGGAATAAAGTGCTCTATTTATTAAATAATCTTTTAGTTTATTTTTAAACCTGAGATCTTTTTCATCTTTAATATTTTTTGGAATGGATTTCAAAAATATGTTACCAATGTATGTAGGTTTCTTTTCGAAGAATTTTAATCTGTGGTCTTGGAAAAACTCATTCCTTCCTCTGGTACCATAGGTGTGAGTGGGCAATCTATTATTGAGGTTCGAGTTTTGGAATTTTGCGGTGAGAATGGTTTCAAAAATATATTGACTGTATACCGTAAAGATTTTTAGATTTTTAAAGTGGTCCTTCACCGACTCGTCAATTTTAAGTTTTAACATAATACGTATAGCTTTTTTTACGTATACAATAATTTCAGTTTCAAAAAGGAGCTGAACAGTTCCTTGCACATACGTATACCAAAATCGAGATGGACTTTTGCCTAGAAAAGATGGAAAGTTTAATTCTTGGGATGAAAAGTGACCCGTTCTCGGGATCCTTTTGATTGAGCGATATTATTGATATGAATGAAAATGTGCATAATTTCCACGACGTACAGACCATTAAATTTGTATCGGTAACAGTTCTTTTTGAGCATCTTGAACTGGATCTCTTCTCCCCTTTCTTGGGTCATAAAGACACTAACCAGCACATCTTTTTTATTCACGCTATTTTAGGTTAGGTTACAATTAACTAGTAGACTCGGACAACCAACATGTGTGATCGCAACTACGGTAACTATTTGCCGTGATCACTACCTTCCCAGCTCTGTTGACCACTTTGAATTGAACTAGTTCAAATCATATTTATTTTTATTTATTTATTCATAAGACGCCGATCGTCAAGATATGGGCGAATATGGATTTTGAATGAGTGTGATGAGTGTAGATGAGCGAATGTAGTCATTGTTACAAACTAAGGCCGACTATTCCTTAGAAAGTGTCATTAATTAATAGCCCAATGACAAATGAACAGCCGGTGGTTATCAGCTGATCCTTCTCAAAATGTATTATGACTCTGATTGAGATCGAATTGAGAACCTTTAGCACATGAAGCTGGGATTGAACCAATTACGCTACCAACCAATCTAATGTTTACCACATAATGAACGAACTCGTCACTACGTCGACTAGTTCATTTGGCTGTTGTCGTGTACTACCTATTCTTAGGCGTATTGTTTAATTACATGTACCAAACTGATAACGTATGATTAAAGGTAAAATAAAACACAAGAAAGCACGTTTTTTATTCTTAACTTATAAAACTGTTTACTCTTAAAACTAAATTAGGATCTAAATCTAATATTTCGTGAAATACAACTACTCGATCGAACTTCGAGTAGTTTCGGAAGCTTTGAGGCGAGTTCGAGTAGTAAAATACTCGCTTAAATACTCAAATTTTCGAGTACTTGTACACCCCTAGTTCTTTACTGTAATCGGTTCTCGGTGCTGAGTACTTTTTGAGAATGTCTCAGAACATTTTTTCAATATCTTTACGCCAGGGAATCATCAAATTATATTGAATCAGTCAGTAAAAAATAATATGCCATGAAGTGCATAGTATTTTGGGGATTTCTCCAATATTAAGTATAATACACCCTAAAAATCTATAAAATGACATACAATATTTCCAATAAATAGAGAATTGGTAATATTTTATTTATTCTCAAATAAAAAATGTTTATTAACTATTGGTTCTTTTCTCAATTGGTGATAATACTGAATTAAGAAATTATAAATGCTACTCATATTCATAAAAAATAATACAACCAATAATACCATAAATGTTTTTAGAAATTACAGTATGGATTTTGTTTTAAATTTAAGAAATAATAAAACTATTTTGGGTCAGTAAATGTTAAGTCAATGCTACCTAAAACACTAATCCTTCAGGGCTTTGTAAACAGAAAAAAAATAATCAAAATAAATTGAACTCTTATAAAACAAAAATGCTAGACTCATTTTGTTTAGTTTTGACACACTATTAATCTTAAACATTTATTTTTCAATCCAACTCCCTAGGGTTTTTATGCATTATTTTTTCATTATTAAAAACAATCCTAAATGAATTACTTCTGATATCTTAAGTTCATCATAAAAATCTTTTACTTTTCAAAATACAAAATAAAACTAGAAGCATGATTAATCTCAGAATGTTAGATGAGTTGTAAACAGAATGGAATGTTTCTACAAGGTGTTTTTATCAGGTAGGAAGTGATAAAATAAGGTCAAGTTAAAAAAGGGTGGAGCTCAGACAGAAATGAATACTAGACTCTGGACTCTTGCTGGACTCTGGACTCTGTCTGTTTTCACTAGCTGATAAGGAACTATGGGCGAATATTTTCTGACTTAGAAATTTAGTTTACCTCGTACCCAAGCCAGGTAAGGAAATGGCCTTCTACAGCAGATATTTTCTGACAAAGATACCCTATATTGTTTATCTGACAAAGATACCTATATTGTTTATCTTGTGGCTGGAGGAAAGTTCTGTTTATCAGCACTTTCCACGAGGTAACATTTCTGATATGAAAGCTATCTCCCCATTTACGGTTTTTCTGGAACTGGAACCCCAGAACCGAGATTTTCCCATCGGTTCTCGTTTCCGGTTCTTTTGTCAAGAACCAATAGAACCAAGAACCAACTTTAGGGACAACCCATCCCTAATAATTATAATTCTCTAATTATTATTATAATTATCTTAATTATTATAATTCCCTAATAATAAGATTCTTGTCTAGTGCTGTGTTAATTATTTATTTATTTTTTACTTCACTCCTCAATTCACATGGGCCTACAGGCCTGTGCGTTAACTTTATTCAACAAGTGAGGTACTGACCGTTGGCTTAGTGGGGATTCGAACCTTGGATCTTGCCCTCCGCATTCCGAAGCCTTAGCCACTGAGCCACCACGCCGGCAATTACAATTACATAAACTTTTTCTTTTATAATTGGCAACCCTTTGCACTCCATAAGCATATTCTGAAATGATGGCCGGAAGAGAGTAGCCTGAAATACTGACTACAGCATTTTATGCAACAAGGTTTTGCCATAATGTTGATCACTGCTCAGATGATATTCTTAAACATTCAAAAGACTATAAGCACTAGCCACAATATACCCCCCATTCCTGATATACCTTAGTTTTCATCTGAATATAACCCTAATTTACTAAATGCTCAAAGACAAACAATGGTCATCATGAAAGGTAGTTTTATGAAACTGCTTTAAGAACTCATGTAAAGCGCAACCTATTGTCACTTGGGTTCAATCCCAGCTTCATGTGCTAAGGGTTCTCAGTTCGATCCCAATCAGAGTCATAATACATTTTGAGAAGGATCAGCTGATAATCACCGACTGTTCATTTGTCATTGGGCTATTAATTAATGACACTTTCTCAGGAATAGTCGGCCTTAGTTTGTAACACTGACTACATTCGCTCATCTACACTCATTCGAAATCCAAATTCGCCCATATCTTGACGATCGGCGTCTTATAAATAAATAAAAAAATAAAATAAAACTTAAACATTCTGTTCAATCCCAATCAGACTAAGTATTAAAAATTTTGAAACAGAGTTAGTTCATTTGTCAATGGGCTATTAATTAATGACACTTTCTAAGGAATAGTCAGCCTTAGTGTTTAACAATGACTGCATTCGCTAATTTACACTCATCATTCACTCATTTAAAACACATTTTCGCCCATATCTTGACAATCAGCGTCTTAAGAGTAAATAAATGAAATAGCAATTAAAATATCTGCAACAAAAACTTACCAGTGAATTGTTTTTAACTTTCTTTGAGTCTTCTGTGACCAAAATCTGCTTTCGAAAAAACACTGTTACCTTTCCCAGCTCACTGGCGCAAGCACATGCATTCAGCCAGTCATTAAAGGAAATACTCTGTAAAAACAGCAAAATCTCTATGTTAAAAACTAATTAATATACTGTATATGTAAAATATAAGTATATTTGTACATTACTTAAGAGTGTACATAATGCATATTATCACATTTTGTTCATTAAGTAATCCAAAACCAGTCCTCTGATCACTATCTTTGGGAGTGTCTTGTATCTTTGTGAAAATGAGAATGATGTATACGGTAAAATTGTTTCATTATTTTAATAGTGTGGGATAAGAATTTAGGTTTTGGATCTTTGGAATTCACCACAGAACTCTCCTCCCAAGATGTTTTACTTTTAACCCTATAAAGCTAACATGTTGAAGAAGTTACGTTAAAGCTGACATATCATAAAAATGATGAAAAATGTTATATTACAAAATGAGAAATATTAACAAATAAAAAGTGTTACGATACAACATCTAAAGAGACATTTCAAAACTCAGTTTGAAATTAAAGTTTATCTGTATAGTAGATACAGCACTTTCCCCAATGCTCCGTGCAGATTGCACTTGTAGTGGTAAGCACCTGCTGATCACAAGTGGTCATTGGGGCTGTCTGCAGCTTCACATTACACATTTTTGCCTAGTTTAGTACGCTCAATATTAAGTACATAATGAATAAGTATTAAAAACGAAGAAAATGAGCTTAACAAAGAGAAATTGATAGAACAAATTAACGATACAGTAATGAAGTATTGGAGAGTTGTGATATATAAGATAAATGTAACGGTAGTCCATGAAAAATACAGAGAGATTGATAGAAATTAGAGAGAAATTTTAAATAAATAGTTTTGGACATGAAAAAAGTTGAAGGGGGTGGTGTTTTAATAAGATACACATATAAGCAGCTGTTTTCTATTTTTAACTTAGTAAAAGGGAGTATGTTTGATTTTAGCTTTCAGTTTAGAAAAAAACTCCACCAATGATATTCTTAGACCTCAAGATAGTGAACATACAACAAATTTTAACTAACATTAAATAATTATTAGAAATAATATCATATGACAAGTCCAGTAACTTCAAATCAAATCATTATTGTGGTTCCAAAAATACAATGTAAATAACCATTACTTTTTCAAAGGTCGTTGGAATGACACAAGCTTACCCAGATGGTGCCGGGTTGCAACACGTAGTTGATGTTGCCCACTGTATAAGTCTCTCTGTAGTTGTAACCAGAAACATGAAGGGAGTTTAAGCTGAAACACACAACCTTAATATTACTTCATTTTCTGATACAATAAAAAAAATTTAAAAGAACTCTCATAAAAACCATTATTTGCAGAATTATGACCAAAACAACTAAATTCTAATAGTTAATTTCCTGTACATGCACAGACTTCTAGGAAGAAGTTATTTTACCAGGCAAATTAGGGCTGAGAAACCCCCTCTAACACTTAAACTGGGGACCAACAGCTTAAAATTAACTTCTGAACTATTACCGATGACCAGGCAGGCGGGCTGCATGCAAACACTGGATGTATCACCAGTAAACCATCCAAGGAACACTCACACTCGTATGCTGCTTGACAATGTTATCTTGAGATAACATTGAAACCCTATAGTCAAGGCCACAGGCAAAGGTAATATAGGTATTAAAAAGAAAATAAATTATTAAACATATTTAAAAAATTTTTGAATGTCCTATGACAAAAGCACTATTTTGATAGCTAGTGGATTTATTATAGTGGATTTTATTACTTCATTAATAACCATCAAAAGGAATGAACAAGCCTCTGGACCGTGAGCGCATGTAGTCTTTGTAACTATCTGGTTATTGGCATATGGATTAACTAAAAGTCAAACTTTAGCCTTTGCTGAACTAACGATCTCAGTTCTTGTCACTGCCCAAAATGCCTGGATAACCAACTATAGCTTTAACCCTCCATCGAGCACATAAATTCTGAAACACCATCAGATGTATCTAGAGGTTACCTCCATATAATTCATTAACGGAACGAATGGGATTCTTTTTTACAATTTATTAATTAAAAATGTATTACATTGAATAAAAACATTAACTTACTTGTTTTTATAGTTACAGATTATTTTACATAATAACAGTGATGAAGGAAATAGAGTAATAAAAGATATACAGTTTTAGATATTGTTTATTATTGGCTATAAATAGTTTATATTATAACTCAAACATGTGCGCAATGGAATTAGACAAAAAACTGTTAAAAATAACTAGTTGATAATAACATATTTGATAATGATGTAGTTGGAGCAACAAAAAACTAAATAAAATAAAGTATTAAACAACAATGATTAGATACATGACAATTTGTACTAAGTGGAGTAAAGATAAAAAAGCAATGCTGAAAACAGCTATTTGATGATATCTTTTTTGATAGAATATAGTTGGCGCACAAAATATAAAGTAATAAAAAATAGTTAGGTAAAAATAATAATAAGGAGCCTTGAAATTCTATTTTCTTAATTTTTGTCCATTTTGACAAATACACGCCTGGTGAAATTTTTTACATGTGAAAAAAAGTAATGTAGACCAGTACAAAAAATGATACAAGAAAAAAGAAAAATTATATGACAAATATGTAAAAATACACTACCACGATCAGGCGTAAGTAGAAGCTACCTCCACATAGACGGTCACTTCTAGGACCGTCTCAAACACTTACCAGTCAGTACCTAGAAAGTAGTAGTAGTAGTAGTAAGTAGACAGTCAGACTGCAGATTGCACCCTTCCGTATTTTATAAGGAAAATATCACCTATACAGAAGTAAACCCTAGCATGCGCCCGCCCTATGGAGGGTTAAACAATTAATTTTTTTTAACTATACGTGGCTTTATATGAGATATTAATAATATAATTTTTGGCATTCTAATGGTTGGTAGAACTTTGATTTCTCATATAATCATTATGAATATCACTAACCTAGCAAGATAGTTTACTATATAAACTCCCTTATCTGTACTAATGAGGCAGAATGGTATCGAATAACAATAATTTGAATTACCCGAGACTATTTTAAAATGTGAAATTGATTTGCTTGTTTAAGCATACATTAATTTTACTCATTAAGAATTATTACATTAAGGAAAGATGTAAATTTACATTTTATTTCTAACCTTGGATTCGGTTTCCAAGCTGTGTACCTGATTTGCACATTTCTGTATAAATTTTTTGATGTGCATTTATTTAAGGGTGAAAAATAAAAAACAATTAAGTAAAATTACTGCAAACTGTAAGTAGTAATTTACTTGCCACTTTGAATGCAGCTCAAAATAACAGCTACATAGAATTAGTTGTTAAAATATTCAAATATAACACACTTATTTTTTTCCGGAGAGTATTTCGTTAAGTCTGTTAGGAGAGGTTTTTAGGGTATCTCCATCCCTAAACTATTTGATATGCAGTACCTGTAGACATCGTCAAAACCACAAATGGAGGTCAACCAGTTAGAGGGCATGACTGCGTCCATGACGCTGGCTTTACGGAGAGTGTTGACTGGGGCCGTGGTGTCTTCTAACCGCCAAAACTTGGTAGCTCGGTCCAACGATGCAGTCATCAGATACATTCCCTCGTCAGTGGGCGATATACACACAGCTACAACACACATTAGTTACATTGATATATCATACACTTGTTAAGCCTGGTTTAAGATTTATTTTAAGAGTTTATATGTAAAGGAATATAATCAATCGGTTAGTTTTTATTTTCATTTCAGAATTGAAGAGTTGCGTCCTTTTACTGTCCAGATGTATACTTAGTTTGCAGTTTTTACTGTTGGATATGAAATCATAATTTGAATCACATAGCATGAGAGGTAGGAGGGAAACTTTATTGTAAATGATGTTTGCAATTCTTTCATATATTTTAAAACGACTAACTCACGACTGTATCCTGCTATGCCTAATCACTTTCATCAGAGGACTAGGCAAATTAAATTTGTTTAGTTGTTTTTAATATGCAGCATAAGGAACATGACAAAACACAAATATATTACAATATAAGCATTAAATTCACAAATATATTTCAGTACAAGAACAAAGTGCACAAATATATTTCAGTACAAGAACAAAGTGCACAAATATATTTCAGTACGATTCAGGGCGATTTAGGAATAATAATTAATAGACGTTCCCTATGGATATATATATATATATCTATTTTTTATTTGACGGAAAATAAATCAATAATGTTGAGTCACACGCTGCTAAAACACCATTACCATATTTTATATGATACGATATTTTCTTACGTCAAATCATTAGACGATTCCCTGCTCAGATTAAAAAACAAAATAGACCTCAATCGGCTCGCAAGAAATATATTATAATTTCATTTCCGAAAAAGAGCTGAATGGTTCCTTGCACGTACGTATACTACAACCGAGATGGGAAGTTTGATTCTTGGGATGTAAAGTGATTCGTTCTCGGGACCCTTTTGATTGAACGGTATTATTGATATGAACGAAAATATGCATAATTTCCACTGTGCACAGACTATTAGATTTGTATTTGTTACAGGTTTTTTTAGCATCTTGAACCGGACCTCTCGTCCCCTATCTTGGGTCATAAAGACACTAACCAGCACTTCTGTTTTATTCACGCTATTTTAGGTTATGTTACAAGTAACTAGTAGACTCGACAACCAACATGTGTGATCGCTACTAAGGTAACTATTTACAGTGATCGCTACCTTCCCAGCTCTGTTATCACTTTGAGCTGAACTAGTTCAAATCATAATGAACGAACTCGTTCACTACGTTGACTAGTTCATTTGACTGTCATCGAGTACTACCTATTCTTAGGCGTATTGTTTAGTTCATAATTACGCGTACCAAACTGATAACGTATGATTAAGGGTAAAATAAAACATAAACATTTTTTATTGATAACTTATAAAACTGTTTACTCTTAAAACTAAATTAAGATGTAAATATGATATTTCGTGAAGTTCTTACTCCATCGAACTTCGAGTAGTTTCAGGAGCTTCCAGCCGAGTTCGAGTAGTAAAATACTCGATCAAATACTTGAAGTTTTGAGTACTCGCACACCCCTAATATTAACTAAAATTCTATTTAGATAACTAAAAAATAAATCAATTTTTTATGGATTTTACTGGAGAAAGATGCCCATCAAGCATTATTTTTTCCTGGATTTTTTATTTCACAAACTAAAGAGTGCTAAAGCAGGGGGCTTTAGTTTGTTAAATAAATGGGGATTCAGCCAACGTTATTTTGCTTTTACCACGTTATTATTTTGCAAGCAGACATTAGTCAATTGTACTTCCTTACTTTATCTGTGACAAGTTATCTTTATGAATTTACATTATTCGCTCGTCAAAACTTCTGCTAACTAAAAACTACAACAGGAAACTAAATATTTCATTAAGGTAGGGTACACATTACCTGTGACAGCAGATAAATGAGCCTCAATGACCTTGAAGGGGTAAATGGTGTTGCCATCTTTGAGGAGAGAGGAGGACGTAGTGAGGTCCCACAGAGCTACCATACCATTGGCAAATCCTCCAGCAATTATCCTGCCCAAAACACAGTGTCACACATTGCTGACATATACTAGACGAATTCAGAATGGCCAGTTCAAGGCCGTCAAGTTAATATCCCAGCTATTGAACATTTTATATTGTGACAGTAACTTTTGTTAGAATTGTTTAATTGTTAAGATTTAAACTCATTTTTGCTGTGTTACTCTTTTGAAAGTGTTGATCATTTTTCCGATAAGCATAATTTTAGTTTGAATACTTTTAGTAATAATTAAATTTAACTATTCATATCTTAGTATTGTTATACTTCTAAGTATTTATATTATTCTAACATTCAAGACGCCGACACAACGTTGTTGGTATTTTAAGGCGAATATGAATGGTTATATGAGTGTAGGATGAGTGTAGTCTGGTTACTAACTGAATTCAACTGTTCCTCAGAATAGGGCAATTTATTAATAGCCCAACAGCCAGGGCAACTAAGGAACCTACAGCTTTACGTGGAATCCGAACCACGTCGTGCTGGTCTGATTTTCAGCTAATTGACGAGCCTGATACTCAGTTATCTCACCCACACAACATCCGCACAATGATTACCACCTAACCTGGATACCCCAGACTTCTCAGTAGTGTCCACGCCGATAGCAACCATCAAGCGGACGCCATGTCGGTATTAAGAGGACCGAGCATCCAACCTATCACCTACAATCTCCCAAACACTTTGTCCCCATGTAGCTGGGTTACAGCACTGCGCCACCATTCTATCTAATTATAGCTTTTAGAGCATTAGATAGAAGTAATGGGTTAAATATAACATCTTTTACAAGATCAATTTCTAAAAGGAAATATTTGATCTTTTTTTTTAGACAAATCAGAGTGCATCAATCTAACAAAAAATCGATTTCGATAATTAGATAATGTCCATCTATTAACCACTTATCTGCTACTACCGAGACAAGCCGTGTTCCGCCTGTAGGGCCGTCACCGCTACTCCCGAGTAAACTCGGTTTGTAGTTTTCATTGTTGTAATATTGGTAAAATTGAGTGGATTTATTGTAGTAATGAATGAAATGAACAGTGGCGCAATCTCTGTTGTTTAGAGGAAATTATACTACACATCCCTGCTTTGTGCCACTATCTAGCGCATATTTTAGAAACCATATAAACTTTGTGTCATCCGTCGGCAGTGAAATGTCAGTTGGCGTGTCCGGCGCATGGTGTTTTGCGTTCCTGCTTTATTTATCGTTGTTTTATTGAGATGGTTATTTAGTTTTTGTTCGTGTTTCTTTATTATTACGTGTTTGTAGATTATATTGTAAACAAGTCTGGTGATCAGGACGATGAGAATATAATAAGAAAATATTTAGAAATTCCCAGTTCGGGACTAGGCCTATATGACGATGAAACCTTCTCAGATGATCACGATTCTGATGCCGACCCTATTTACATCCCCTCGTATTCTGATATTGAATCAGATAACGATAGAGGCGATATAACAAATAATGATGAAGAAATAGAGCTCACACAAAATATCACAAATAGCCCTACTGAATCTCAACTTGAAGTCGTCGATCTCAACCTGCCTGGCCCAAGCACTGTAAGTAATAATGAGGTAAATGGACGAAAACGAAAACGTAGAGTAAGGGAACGACTGCCAAATACTAATAATAAAAATAAAAAAGAGCCCAAGTATCCTCATGTTTGGAACAAATCTGATTTTTCACCTACCTTATATATGTGTTTGATGAAACAAACAGCGGTGTAATAGACGATTCAAATGAACTAGATGAATGTACTGAACTAAAATGTTTTGAAAAATTGTTACCTGAAAATTTACTAGATTTAATTGTTTTAGAGACAAATAAACATTTTAATTTTATAGTAAGCAATTGTCCACCAAGTGATAAATCACAACTAAAACAATGGTCTCCTATTACAAAAAAGAACTAAAATTATTTTTTGCTGTTGTTATGCTTATGACTCATAGTAAAAAGGTCAGAATAGAGGACTTCTGGTCGAATGACCTATTACACAAAAACAGTATTCCAGAACTGATGTCCCGTGATAGATTTCTCAATATTCTAAGATTACTACATTTTTCAGACAACACTCAACCTGGAGTTCATGGAAAACTAACAAAAATCAAACCTGTATTAGATATTTTTAGAAATACATTTTCTAGTAGTTTTATTCCTTTTTGCAATCTCTGTGTTGACGAAAGCCTTATGCTGTTCAAAGGCCGTTTGGGATTTAGACAATACATACCATCTAAACGTAGCAGATTTGGAATAAAGCTTTACATATTATGTGATTGCGATACTGGATATGTATTGGACGTCATTGTTTATACGGGAAAAGAGACGGAAATTAAGAATTCTGAAGACTTGGGTATTTCTGGTTCCATTATCACTACCTTTCTAAAAGACTATCTCAACAAAGGCCATTGTTTATATATTGATAACTGGTATACTAGTCCTGATTTACTGAAGTTTTTACATGACAACCAAACCAACGCATGTGGAACTGTGAAATCAAACAGAGTTGGGATGCCTAAATATACTCAACAATTGAAAGCAGGAGATACAGAAATACAAAATGATGGAACAATGGTTGCACTTAGATGGCAGGACAAACGCGAGGTTCGCATGCTAACCACTGAACATAAAATTTAAATGGTCAGAACCGGTAAAATCAATTTTCAAACTAAAGAGCATATCATGAAACCGAATTGTATAAACGAATACAACCTCCACATGGGCTCAGTTGATCGTTCTGATATGATGATAGTACATGTTGAGTGTATCAGACGTTCAACTAGATGGTACAAAAAATTGTTTTTCCATCTACTTGATATAACTATTCTAAATTCGCATGCCATTTTTCTTTGTAAAACTGGTAAAAAACCTACACTCCAGAGTTTTCATTTTGAATCATACGGCAACTAATAGAGAACAACATGGAAACAAGGATTAGTCGGCAAAGAGGTGGACGACCTTTCATCGGTGAAAACCCAACAAGACTGACACAACGCCACTTTCCTGCGCTTGTCCCATCAACAGAAAAAAAGAAAAACGTAACACGTGTGTGCCATGTTTGTAAACACACAAAGCGGCGTGAACAAAAATGTCGTGAGTCGCGCTACATGTGCAATGAATGCGACGTCGCACTTTGCGTAGTTCCGTGCTTCGCGGAATACCACGAGCTGAAACACTTTTAGACAGTGACAACCTTGTACATAGTTGTAAATAGAGTGCGTAATATAGTGATTTTAATATGTAATATAATAAAAGTAAAATTACATCATTTTGGTTTTACTTCATGAACTTGGTAAGTTTTTCAATATAATAATAGACTAATATATATATATATATATATATATATATATATATATATATATATATATATATATATATATATGTTATATATAGTATTTATATTATATATCTTAAACATAACATAAGAAAATTATAGTTTATATTCTTAAATCAACTGTTCTTATACTGATTTCTAAGATCTTGATTTTGCATAAAAAAACACAGCAGAGGGGTATTGCCCGGTACAAAATAACATAGCAGTTTAAGGGTTAAACTCATAACCTTGGATCACCCTTTCTATCTATTTCTACTTTATTAGTTTTTCACTAATGCACTGTTAAAAACTGATACAATAAATTATGGAATTTCCCATATTGGTTCAAAACGTTTACTCAACAACCATGGCATTGGAGAAACAATATTATTACAATTGTGAGAAAGTTCTATCGGAAAAAGATTGATACTATTTTGAAATGTACGACTGAAAACAAGATTTAGTTCTACGGCTGTAATTTAAAATGCATTTAAATATTATTATTTTGTTTTATCTTATATGAAATAAACTACATAGCAATAATGTGTAGTTTGACAAATATGAATAGAGCAGTGTCAATTTTATTCAGCTTATTCATTATTATTCAGACTGACCATAGTTTTAATACTGCTTGGTTCTCAATAAAATGTGAATGCTGTATGAAACTTAACAGTATTATAAGGTTTGTACCTGGGTTATTTAAAATATATTTAAGTACTCCCTATGTTGTTATGTAAAGTCATTAACACCTCATAAGTTGTTATATAAAGGTCTTAGCAACTCATAAGTTGTTATATAAAGCTCATAGCAACTCATAAGTTGTTATATAAAGGTCTTAGCAACTCAGAAGTTGTTATATAAAGGTCTTAGCAACTCAGAAGTTGTTATATAAAGGTCTTAGCAACTCAGAAGTTGTTATATAAAGGTCTTAGCAACTCATAAGTTGTTATATAAAGGTCTTAGCAACTCATAAGTTGTTATATAAAGGTCTTAGCAACTCATAAGTTATTATATAAAGGTCTTAGCAACTCAGAAGTTGTTATATAAAGGTCTTAGCAACTCATAAGTTGTTATATAAAAGTCTTAGCAGCTCATAAAATGTTTATGTGCTGAACATAAAGAATAAGAATTAATTTGCATAGCATAAAAAAAGCACTAGCACAGCTACAACACTTACTTGTGAGGTTTGACAGAATGCCAGTCTATATTGACACATTGAGTCAACATCTCACAGCCAAGCTTCAGCTTCCAGACTGGCTTCACATCATATATCTGGAACCTGAAATTAAATAATTCTCATGTTACTTTACTGCTGTGGGCTTTCTTACCTACCGACTTATTAAGTGGTAAATTGGTAGGTAAGAACCATGCACATTGTAAATCATTTTTTGTGCATGTTTAATGTTATTTTAAATTAATATTGTTTTTCAGGTACCATATATTTATTTTATTTATGATTAGTTGACGTAATCTTATTTCAGTCTGATTTGAATATTAATTTAATTGTGTTTTAACATTTTTTTCGTTGATATCGTGATCTGGGCAGCGCCTAATTGGTCAATGGTCATATTAATTTAACCCTGTTAACATATTTATATTTAGTAGAAGTTCATTTTGTTGTACCCTATTCTATGATCTAGGTTAAAATGTAGATAATTATTAAAGTAGATTAGTTAAAGAACGTAGTTTTATAACATGTTTGTGTAGATGTAATTTAGTTTTTAGCACTTGAAAAAGGTTTGGGTTTTACCAAATCAAAACGTCGTGATTGGTAATTTTCCATAATGATGGCAAATGTCCAACTACCTTTGTCTCCCTCAATTTACTATGCTTAATTTATACAGTCTACAGTGACACAAACTGAATTTTGCACATGCATAGCTCAAGATAGGATAAGCAAATGAAGTAGAAATAAACCCTTTTAGGATAATACTAGATTTTAGAATTTTGAAAAGGTACCATTTTTTTTAAATAAGTGATGAGAAACGTTTGACTAATGAAAAGTAGGAAAGCTTTTGTATCTGTTACCAACGTATTGTTTTATAAAAGTACCGAATGTCACCAAAGTTGATTATATATAAGAGAAACAAATAAGAAAAATTATCTATATTTTTTTTTATTTTATATATCCATAGTGGTAGACACATAAAATGTGAAATGAGTATGTTTAATTGTTTAGGTAAGAACAAAGAACTGAATATATATTTAGAAACACTACAACAATAAAATCACAAAAACCAAACCACAGATGTAAATCAACCACAAGTTCACATGACAGCCTTGACTCCGCTTCTATGCTGAGTCAGATGGCATGAAAACAGCTGGTGATAACATTTGTATTTTGACGTTTACTTTCATAATACCAAATGCCAATCAACGGATTACATTTTCTGTAAAGCTAACCCCATTTTATTGGTTGTATAAGTTACATAAATAAAATTGGACAAATCACCCACATCTTTTTTGCATAGTCACGTGATAGGAAATCGATTGCCCATACAATCGTTTTCAATTAGTCTGTGCACAAGATAAATTGCCAGCTCTGTCCTAAAAGGGTTTAATACAAATGGATCTACTAATTTAAGGTAAACAGGTAAAAGCAAAAAAAAATTAAGACGAATTCATACCAGCATTATAAATGTGACCTAAAAAAACCTGAAAATAATCTACTCTGCTAATAATAGTATTTTGATTTATAATATTTAAGGAACCTTTAAAATATATCTATATTTATAAAGAGGATGTTTGTATGTATATATATATATATATATATATATATGTTTGAAGTTTATGCGCTGCCAAACCATCCAGCCAATCGCCATGAAACTTTAGGATGTTGTCCTGTATACTCCCGAGATGGTTTCTGTGAAGTTTGATGCAGATCCGTCCACAGGGTCCCGCCCCACGGGCTCCTAAAGATCCCATGTTATTCAAATGGAGAATCTGAATTGTTTACAAAAAACATATGACTGTGTGGTTTAATGTAGTTTCAAGGATTCCGAAATCTTTCCAAGGATTCCGATGTTTTCAACTGATTTGCCATTCAATTTTAAACGGCTCCAATTTCCTGTGCGACTTGCTTTCGCAATAACTATTAATAAATCTCAAGGACAGTCATTGCGCGTTGCCGCAATAAATTTAAGTAATCCATGTTTTTCACATGGACAGCTCTACGTCGCTTGCTCAAGAGTAGGCTCACCAAAAAACCTTTACATTTATACACCAAATAAGAAGACCAAAAATATTGTTTACCCTCTTGCACTCATTTAATAAATAATGGTTTTTTTTCTGTAATTCTTTTTATTGCTTTATTTTGGTATGTCAATGAAAAATGAAAGGCGAGACAACGTCCACCGGGTTCAGCTAGTTTTTTTATAAAATTGCTAACAGTCTGCTGATATGTTAGATACAAAATACTCTTGTTATGTTCAAAATGCAAAATTAAATTAAAAAAAAAGAAAATAACAAAATTCATCTTTGAGGTACTAAACAAATTGTTTGTTTTTAGTTGCAAAATGCATGCAATACCACCATAGGAGGAATTCCACTGAGCAGTAGTTGACTATGTGTTGCTTAGACCATATCACAAGACTGGTCTAATGTCATGGCCCTTTCAATTTTCATAAACTTCATTTTGAAAAGTTTAGTCCAACAATGGTCCAGTTAAGCATATTTCTTAAGACAACATTTTAAATTCCCCTTCATTTTATTGGAGCAGAGATTATAAGTGTGTGCTGTCTATTAAGAAACTTATGATAAGCCCAGCTGACAGAGCAAACAAAATTTATATGATTTTCATTATTATTGTTAAATTATCTTTATATGAACTTTTATTTGTGTAAAGATCAATTTTTATAATGGTAGACTTGGGCTTCGGAAGCTGCGGTAGGCGAGGGGTGAGCAAGAGTATCATTGTAAAGGGCATCTTACAAACAGTTCCCAAATTGGGTTACTCGATGCAGGAATGACTCATCAGACTGCATTCATTAGTTTAGGTTAGTAGTGTACAGCCGAGTCTACGGTTATAACAATTGTACTGTATAATGATTTATTTTTGCTCAATAGTGTTGAAAGCACGTTATCAGTCTTGACTTTACAAAAAAAATAATGAATTTAATTTGTTGTCACAGCGTTTAAAGTTAACTGTGACTGTTAACATTTTTAATACTTTAAAAATGTCAGTTAAAGCAAGTATAGTCAATTTAAAATTAGATTTAAGAATAATTACAAATGAAATAATTTAAGAAGAAAGAGATAGGAAGATAGGAAGGAAGTTAATGCTGGGTGGATACTGACTCGTATACTGACTCAAATGTATATCTGTATCGAGGAACACAGTAGATGGGTATGGTGCCGTCCGAGCATGCTGCTGCCAACAGCCCCAAGCGAGTGTCATCGTGGCAGCCAGCGGGACACCACCGTAATGCCCACACAGCTCCTCGATTGTGTGCAAGCCCCAACAGGAACTTTGGTGTTTCACCAGAGTCAGGCCTAAAACAGTAGTTGACCTTACGAATCATAATACTACACCATAATTAATTTTACACAGGACAATTACCACAAAAAATCATGAACTTTGAAAGACATGGGCTGGCATTTACTTAGAAAAAAATTACTCCATTTTATAACAACATCTATATATTATAAAACTAAAACATGATAAATTAAACAAATTCACCAAATTTACGAGGCGTGTTTTTAAAGTAAGTACCGTTTTGGAATCCCGCCACTGTAATGCTACAGTCAGTAATCAGCGCATGCGTGCTAGATACTACTTTCTTTTGGCAAGCCACAGCCGCCGTTACGGACCCTAGCACACATGCGCTGAACGCTGACTGCAGCGCTTCAGCAGCAGGATTCCAAAACGGTACTTACTTTAAAAGCACACCTCGTATATTTGTTTATCCACTTATGGCTACTTTTTTTCGCAAATTTTAACTTCTAATTTTAGTGGCATTCTCCATTTTGGAGATTATTCCACTTTGATTTCACCCTAATCTACTGATATATTTTTACTGCTTATTCATGAATATGCCAAAATTATTTTAACATATGATTTCTAATGTCCTCATGTAGAATATTTAAACATATTCTTTCTAATGTTCTTATTTAGAAACACAATGTCTCCATGTCAAAGACCTATATATAGCACTCCCTGTATTGAAACAACTTTGACTGACAAGCAACAAAATTATGGTCACTGTGCCTGTAATGCCTTTTTCAGCTATGATAACATCATAAATTGCTCAATTTCAGGTCAAGATACTTAACATTAAAATGATATGTAGTTTGTTGAACGGTAAATTGCTTAGGGGTGTGCGAGTAGTGATTTTTAAGTTCGAATTGAGTAGTTGGAATTTTTTTCGAGTATCGAGTATTTTTGAGCGAGTATTTACAGAAGGATTTCCTGTTCACCCAAGACAACTGTAAAAGGCAGACACATTTGATAAATAAAACTTTTTACTTCCTGCTTTTCTACATTTTTATGTGGCATTATTTGTTTAACCTTTTTTCAAAACTAATATTATCTATGAAAGTATATTATTAATTGAAACAACGTGGATTATAAAGATTTAATCTGTTCACTCATAACACAGATCAGATTTTCTATGCAAGCCAATTATACTGTTTCACAGCCGGCCGATATGCTTATCTAGTGGTTCAGTTCAAAGTGTACCGTGAAAACGTAGCGAAGCTTTTTGGCAAAAGCGGAATCCAACCAACCTGATGCTAAAATTAAGGCGTCATCACCAAATACAGTCATTTGCTTTCAGAACTGCCTCCTCTCAACAAAAAATTGATTGTGTACACGCTAATAAGAGTGGATCTATATTCTGTGGGTATTTAATTCAGTAATAACAAGATTACAACTAACCGGTAATAAGCTTTGAATTATATAATCAAATTTGAAAATCTGGATGACAAAGACTGTAGTTCAATCAATTGATAATAATAACTAAGCAGGTTTACTAAAAATAAATTTTAAAGTCGCTTAGGATGAATTAGTTTTTAAATTATGATCGGTAATGAAATAGTGCAACTTGAACCTACTTCGATATATGAGGCTTCACTGAACAGCAGATAAATAATTTTTTCATAACACCTTAACCGTAATATAAAAAAAGTTACGTATATCGTAATACCGGTCTCTCAGACCTGTATATTTATTTATGACAAAAACACTTGCCAAATGTGTTTGGATTTTTTTAATATGTTAATAAGTATTAATATGTTTGTTAATAAGAATTGTTATTTACATATTTACTTAAATTTTCTTATTGTAGTGTACAAAAAAGGGTTAATAGAAAATCCTGTTTATACACACAGTTTATTTTAAACATCTCAAGACATTAGTTCATTACTTGTGCAAATAAACAATGTTATAATGACATAATTTCAATTGAATTTTATTTTGAACTAAACACAGTCCTTAGAACAGTCAATACATACTTTTTTACTGCATTCCAAGCAGATTGGAGTGCTACAAACAATACACTTATACTGTGTTTTTCGCTCTCTTGCTGAAGGGCACTTCCCACATGTCTTCCGTTTCTCCATTTTATCATTAGGTACATCAACATGTCTTTGTTCATCTGCATTGGCTCCAAGGATCTTTAATATTGCTTCTCTTGTATCACGTCGTAGGTTTGGAACTTGCAGTCTTTTTCTAAGGTGTGGCTCAATCAAAGTTTTTGCCAAATCCTTTATAAATTGAAAACGTGTTACCATCTGACTATCCTTGTAACACAAGTATAATATACAAGAGTTGATACTTGCAATATTTAGTAGTCTAAAAAAAACTGCCAGTGGCCAACGCCTGGTCCTTCGGCTTGAAGCATACACTGCGCAACGCATGTCTAGCAGGTCAACACCACATTTTGTCTTATTATAAAAGTGAACGATTTCTGGTTTATTCTTTTCTTCATTTATTTCAGTGTTGTGGTGCATAGTTGATATTAGTATGACTGATTTGTTTTTTTCTGGTGCGTATGAGACCAAAGTCCTTTTGCCATTGAAAGCAAATCGAGCTGAATTTTCAGGTTTTTGCCGAGAAGGTAAAAATTCTTTTGGTATTTCTCTTTTATCCTTCCTCATTGTTCCAACATAGGTGAGGCCCATCCTTTCCAGTTCATCAGTCACCTCTAAACTTGAGAACCAATTGTCTGCGGTTATATTTCTATTGCTTTTTGCAATTGGCTGGCACAAACGTACTACTGACTGAGTGGGTTTATTCATTCTAGATATTTGGTCTGGAGAAAGGCCAATACCATCACTGTCTTTTCCAGTGTATATGTAGGAATTAAATAAATAGTACGTTTTTGCATCTGTTAAACACATAACTTTGATGCCATATTTGTGTGGTTTCTTTGGCATATAAATTCGGAAACCACACCGACCTCTAAAAGGTATGAGCATTTCGTCAATAGTTGCTACTTCTGAAATAGAATATGCTTTCTGAGAGTTAAGATTAACTTTATTAAAGATTTCGGAAATAGGTGCAGCCTTATCTGTGGCCTTCATTTGAATACGTGTGTCAACATCATCAAATCGTAAGCATGACATCAGTACCTCAAACCGCCGCATGGACATACTTGCATAGAATAGTGGTCTATTACAATAGTCTTTACAGAACATGGACAAGACTGTTTCATGATTAGATTTCAAGACAGATGTAAGAAGTAATAAACCAATCAATGCGTTGATTTCAATGCTATCTGTTTCTCTATAGTTTGATTTATTACATTGATCGGTCAAATTTTCTTTTATGGAAGCAAGTTTTACATTGGTATTTTTTACAATAATTTCAACAATTGAATTATCAAATATCAATTCCCATACCTTTTTTTTGTCTGGTTTACTGCCAATCCTTCTTGCATGATGAGTCAGTCCTGGTAATCTTCCTCTAACAATGTTATGTGAAGGGGTACGAGCACATGTCTGTGGCTCTTTTGTACACCACGGATATGGCGGACCACTTAAATTTTTTTTCAAACGACCGAAAATAAACTCAGGAAGCCTATTAGAGTCAACAACAATATTATTATTACACAATAACTCATATTCATCTTGCTCCATTTCTTCCTCATCTACCACTGCATACTCAATGGGGCGATGATCCATGATCTCTTGGTTTTCATGCTCAATGGCTCCATCTTCATCTTCAGATCCTGCCAAGACATCTTCTTGTTGTTCATCTTCTGACAAGATAAAATCTGGGTCTGCGTCAGAATCGTCAACTGTAAGTTGTATCACTGTTTTCACTACCTACATCTTCTAACATTGAATTTATACGGTTCACAAAACTTTCATCCTCCACTGAAATTCTTTTACTTGTTGAAGGTTTATCCATTATATACTATATACAAACACAATAACACTACAATAAAACTATATACAATATTTACAAACATAAAATAAGATTACACGAAATAGTGAACTAACGGTTAACGTAATACCGGTATTTGAGACCAGCACAGGGCAAACGTACACTGTAATATCCGGACTGTGAGACCGGTAGGAGTTTAGAAAGCTGTGTATAACAAACCAAGCTCAGCCTTAGACTAAACAAAAACCAGTTTTATGGTGGAAGGGGTAGGTAGTGGGAGATTACTGAGACGCTCGGCGCTCAAGGTCAACCAGTGTAGCCACCCCACACGAAAATAATTTACCTCTGGTCTCTGAGACCGGTATTACGGTTAAGGTGTTAACTTGAAATTCATTAAAACCTGGCACAATCGAATGAAAACCATAGACGTAGTTGGCTAATATAATAGGTCTAGCCGATATTGGTGACGGTGGAGTCTGAAATATCAGCTAAGTGCCAACTAGTTATACAGTGAAGATTTTGGGCAGCTAAATTATAAACTTATGAATTAAAAACCAGACGTGTGATAATGCTTCGGTTCAAGAAAAATTATTTTTCGAGTCTCTAAATTCGTCGTATTTTGTTCAGAAAAGGTCTTCCAACATGTTTCTGCCTCACTTGAGTTGATTCGTGATTGTTTTACAGTTTACATCAACATCAACGTCAATGTAAACAGGGAATCGTTCAGTGAGTTTACGAATCAAAATTATCAAGATTTAATCTGTTCACTCATATCACAGATCAGATTTTCTATGCAAGCCAATTATACTGTTTCACAGCCGGCCGATATGTTTATCTGGTGGTTCAGATCAAAGTGTACCACGAAAACGTAGCGAAGCTTGTTGGCAAAAGCTGCATCCAACCAAACAGATGCTAAAATTCAGGCATCATCGCCAAATGCGGTCATTTGCTTCAAGAATTGCCTCCTCTCAAAAAAAAAAAAAAAATTGATTGTGTTCACGCCAAGAAGAGTGGATCTTTATTCTGTGGGTATTTAATTCAGTAATAACAAGGTTACAACTAACCGGTAATAAGCTGTGAATTATATAATCAAATTTCAAAATCTGGATGATTTAGACTGTAGTTCAATCAATTGATAATAATAACTAAGCAGGTTTACTAAAAATACATTTTAAAGTCGCTTAGGATGAATTAGTTTTTAAATTATGATCGGTAATGAAATATGTGTTACTTGAAACTACTTCGGTACATGAGGCTACACTGAACAACAGATAAATAATTATGTCATAACGAGAAATTCATTAAAACCTGGTGTAATCAAATGAAAACCATAGACGTAGTCGGTTAATATAATAGGTCTAGCTGATATTGGCAACGAGATGCAGTCTGAAATATCAGCTAAGTGCCAACTAGTGATACAGTGAAGATTTTGGGCAGCTAAACTATAAACTTATGAATAAAAAACGAGACGTTTGATAAGGCTTCGGTTTAATAAAAATAATTTTCCTAATCTCTAAATTCGTCGTATTTTGTTTAGAAAAAGTCTTCCAACATGTTTCTCCCTCACTTTGGTTGATTCGTGATTGTTTTACAGTTTACATCGACGTCAATGTGAACGGGGGACCGTTCAGTGAGTTTACGAATCAAAATTATCATACTTTTTACCACCTTTTACACCCAACTGTGTTATTGTCAGAAAACGGTTCAACAATTTGAAAGGAAAAAATATCATATGCGCAAATATTACACACAGTTTTGGCGATCTAAGGTGTTTTCGGAATAATAATTAATAGAGGTTCATCATGGATATATATCAATTTTTTTATTTGACGGAAAATAAATCAATAATGTTGTGTTACACGCTGCTAGAATGCCATTACCATATTTTATTTGATATGATACGGTATTTTCTTACGTCAAATCATTGCTCAGATTAAAAAACAAAATAGACTTCAATCAGCTCGCGAGAAATATACAACAATAATTTCAGTTCCGAAAAGGAGCTGAACGGTTCCTTGCATATACGTATACTACAACCGAGATGAACTTTCACTTAGAAAAGATGGGAAGTTTGATTCTTGGGTAAGTCAAGTGACCCGTTCTCGGAACCCTTTTGATTGAGCGATATTATTGATGTGAACGAAGATGTGCATAATTTCCATGGCATACAGACCATTAGATTTGTATCGGTAACAGGTCTTTTTGAGCATCTTGAACCGGATCTCTCGTCCCCTTTCGTGGGTCATAAAGACACTAACCAGCACTTTTGTTTTATTCACGCTATTTTAGGTTAGGTTACAAATGACTTGTAGACTCGACAACCAACATGTGTGATCGCTACTACAGTAACTATTTACAGTGATCGCTACCTTCCCAGCTCTGTTATCACTTTGAGCTGAACTAGTTCAAATCATAATGAACAAACTCGTTCACTACGTTGACTAGTTCATTTGACTGTCATTGAGTACTACCTATTCTTAGGCGTATTGTTTAGTTCATAATTACGCCTACCAAACTGATAACGTATGATTAAGAGTAAAATAAAACACAAGAGAGTGCACATTTTTTATTCCTAACTTGTAAAACTGTTGCCTATTAATAATAAATTAAGATGTAAATCTGATATTTCGGAAATACAACTACTCGATAGAACTTCGAGTAGTTTCGGAAAATTCGAGCTGAGTTCGAGTAGTAAAATACTTGAGGTTTCGAGTACTCGCACACCCCTAAAATTGCTCTTCTCATTTCTGTTTGATGTGGAAACTTGGTTAACCAGAGAATGGGAATGACTTGTATGAGTACGGTTAGGCTACTTGGGCTAAGCTTACAACAATTAAGCTACTTAAATATTTTGTTTTCGAAATAATGCTAGTTTTCTACCATTATCCTGCCACCCTGACTGACTGATCTCGAAGCTTAATACACTTATTTTAACTACAAGAGAGAAGTGTGGGTTGCCATACTTAAAATAAAATTCTAAATATTGCACTCACTCAATATTGTTCAGGTGACCGAAGCACCAGATTTGAATGAGACTCTTATAGTTGTACACTGTGGCCATCTCATGGGTCACTTTCATGTTGGGATGTGTCGACACAGCCAGGAACTGATGTCCCCCAGAGTCTGGCACCGGTGCCCACGCTGAAGCCCAAACTGGACCTCCAGCAAAGATCATCGGCACCCCTATAATAAATGGTAAAATAGATTATCAATCTATTCCAGTAATAGCAATGCTAGCAAGTGGAAATATTGTATTATAATAGTTTAAACAGGTGAAAAGCTACTAATATTTTTTATTTTATTTTCAGTCCAAAAACTGATACGAAGGATGACATTATCTAGCAAACAATATATTCCTTGATCTAGACAAAAATTACAATAATCATCTATCATTTGTTCTTTCTCTTCTGTAGCTTTGGGTTTTGCTATTTTATAGGATGTACCATTGCTTTGTTGTTGTTTTGGTTAGTCATTTCTAGACTATCGCTAATGAGTTTATGAGGTATATTTAGCAATCTTCTGATCTAAATATGATGAGTGTTGTATATTTTTTAAAAGTAATATTTGTTGTCAATTAATAATACAAACACCTCAGGACTAGGTACTAATTATAATGAATTTTAATTTGAAAAATGTAATTTGACATCAACAATTTACTAAAATTTATGTAATTCTTTCGAAAACCTACCGTGAACTTAAAATCCATCCATCCACTCATTTCTTAGATAAGAGAAAATAAGACTTGCCATCAACACACTCATTTCTTAAATAAGAGAAAATTAGACTTGCCATCAACAAACGTCCCCTCAAAACGACGGAGTTTGCGCCATGTTTTGTCTTTGCCACAGAACTGCATGGAGTTTTGGAGTGCCGGCAGGTAGGATATGGCCAACTCCGGAGTCAAATGCTGCCACTTACTGGTGCTCACTTGGGCCTCACTAAATAACACCTCACTGGCCAGCTTCTTTTCCCTCCTAAAAAAACTCTATTGATATTAAACAACACTTTCTTATATGCTGAACCTCCAACAATGATGAACTACATCAATGGTTACCTTTTGGTGACTAATTCCGTTCTTCTGAATTGGAATTTGGAAACATTTGACAAAGGAATTTTTCCGAGTTAACTCAGAAGAATGAAACTAGGTCACCAATGGATAACTAAATCTCATTGCACTCCCAATCTCAACATCAGACAGACCTCCTCCCACACCTCAACTGTCAGCAAACTTAACAACTTACATATATAAACTGTATTTTATTCTGTGGACACTTCTCCATGTTCAGAGATATTTAAAACTTAAAACTATTCTTTCCCACTTAACCCTTTCAACGCCAGAAGCCTGTATATAGGCTTTTAGTTATGTTCTGTTGAACGCCAAGAGCCTATACGAGGTGAGGCTAGAAAAAAACCGGACTGATGCTGGAAAAAAACATTTATTTACAATTTCATGTTATCTCCTTCAATGTACTCTCCTCCTCGGTCTCTACACCGCTCCATACGAATTTTCCACTGTTCATAGCAATGCTGCAGATCATTTTCGATAAGTCCATACATTACTTCCGTCGCTTTTTCTTTTACTGCTTCAACAGTCTCAAATCTAGTTCCTTTCAAAGCTGACTTGACTTTAGGGAAAAGAAAAAAATCACAGGGGGCCAAATCAGGTGAGTAGGGTGGATGATCTAAGATGGGAATGTTGTGTTTTGCCAAAAACGTCTTCACTGACAACGCACTGTGAGCTGGGGCATTGTCTTGGTGAAGGATCTATGACTTTTTTCTCCACAAATCGTTCCGTTTTCTCCGTACTCGCTCACGTAGGGTAGCCAGGACGCTAATGTAGTAATGCTGATTCACTGTTTGTCCCTCTGGTACCCAATCAATGTGCACAATCCCTTTGATGTCAAAAAAAAAACACTCATCATTGCCTTGAATTTCGATTTTGACATTCGTGCTTTTTTTTGTCGTGGAGATCCAGGAGTTTTCCAATGCATCGATTGGCGTTTGGTTTCGGGATCCTAAGTAAAAAACCACGATTCATCGCAAGTAATAACATTTTGTAAGAAGATGGGATCACTTTCAATGTTTTCCAGGATGTCAGAACAAATCATTGTTCGGCGTTCCTTCTGTTCAATTGTGAGACACTTTGGAACCATTTTTGAACACACTTTGTTCATGTTGAAACTTTCATGAAGAATCTGCCGAACACTTTCCTTGTCAACTCCTGTTAACTCAGACACTGCTCTGATTGTTAAACGGCGATCTTGTCGAACAAGTTTACCGATTTTTTCAATGTTTGCATCAGTTTTTGCTGACAATGGTCTGCCAGTGTGAGTGTCATCACTGGTGTCTTCGCGGCCATCTTTAAATCGTTTAAACCTTTCGCTTCCGACGTCCGTTATGTGGTATTTGCGAAGACTTCCAAGGTCCTTTTTGGTGAAAATGCATTGTTTTAAGAAATATGCTATATATTTTTTATTTATGAATGGAATTGAATGATTTTTGTTTTGTTTTTTTGTCATTAAATTCTCTATAAATATAATTGATAAAGTAATATTTATTAGTTAAAAAATGTTTATTTATATGTATATACATGTATAAATAATTTTTAATTTTTTTTATTTTTGTAGTTTGAACTAACCTACAGTGCACAAAAAAGATCTTAGAACATTTTCAAGATATACATTTTAAAGATAATCTTGTTGCTAACATGCTTACAAATTTGTATGGTCTTACCTTTAAAAATGTCTGTTGTAGAATTTTATTTTTGAACATGTTGTTTGGAATTTTCGCCCAATTTCAACGCTAATGGGCGATCGTTCTCGTTTTCGTCTACCGTTACTCATATTTACTCTTTGATATAAACACTAAACAAACTATAAAGAAGCAAATACTAATTATGAAATAAATAAAACACTCTAAAAACAACTAAAAGTAATACGCAACACAGCTAACATCAAACGGACACATATGCTAAAGGTTAGCAGTAAACTACTGATTCAGAACAACAACTCAAGTTGTAAGTCACAGACGTTCAAATTCAAAGATGCGTAAAATTAAAGTTATTATTCCAAAGACGATAAAACCTAATTTCTAGTGTAACCTGTTTGTTTATGCATACGTTGCTATAGTTTCATGATAATCGGACGAATTTAAGTAACTGAAAAAAAATTTTCCGCGGACGTCCGATATATCGGACGTTGGAAGTTTTCGAAAAAACCATGACGTCCGATATATCGGACGTCGGAAGCGAAAGGGTTAAACCACTCAAACACTTGTGTTCGCGATAAACAATCATCGCCGTACACTTGTTGTAACATTACAAACGTTTCACTTGCAGATTTTCCTAGTTTGAAACAAAATTTGATGTTAACATGCTGTTCTTTCTGTACACTCAACATTTTCCGACGCACAGACAAAACGTCAACTACTTAAAACAGACGCCACGGGCAGACTGAGTGCAGGAGGCAGATAAAACTCGAGCAGTAGGCGGAGCGAGAGTCACGTGACAGGCCACGCGACTTTCAGCCTTATTGCATTTGTTTTATTGTTTCACCAGTACTAGTCCGGTTTTTTTCTAGCCGCACCTCGTATATAGCCAAGCGACGTGAGTCAGTTGTACGCCAAGAGCCTATATATAGCCAGCCGCCGTGCGAGTGTTGAACGCCAAGCGCCTATATATAGGCTCATGTTTATTTTGCGAATTAAAAATTTATTTTCCATTGAATTTTGTTGAAACTCATACCATTGTACTTATGATGAAATTTGCTGTTATAATATAACACATTTATTTCGTTTGTTTTATTTTTTTCCATTGTTTACACTTTCTAAAATCACGTGATATTTAGAAGGCAGTGGCGAGTATGAGTATGAGCTGATCTGCTGAATAGTTTTGGCGGTTTGTGGTTTGTTTACTTGGGTTAGTAAACATTTATTGGTTGAGTTTGGTGTACTAGTTGCTGGCTAATGTCTTAGTTAGTGTGTTGAAATGGGTTTTTATGTGTATAAATAGTGAAATAATACAGTTTTATGCAGTATATATAAGTTATTGTTTTTATTTGTGTACATAGTAAGATAATACAGTTTGATACAGTTATTTTTGAACCTAAATTTTTGATTATTTTAAATGTATAATGAATGACAGTGCATAAAAATAACCACACAAAAAAAATTAACATAATGTATAGGCAAAGTGAAATTAATTGTATAAAACGGCTAAAATGTCCCTTGAACTTAAAAAATTCATAAATAAAAAACTATATGTTATTTCCAAATGCAATTTACAGTTTTGTTAGGAATTAAATTTACTATAATACAGCATTATAGATTAGCACCATACAATTTAATTTCATGTATGTTTTAGGGGTTAAAAGTATAAAAAAATAAATTTTATTTTTTTTTAAATTATTTTTTATTATGTGTGTAGGTTAGAAGGATATATCCACTGAATTACGTACTAAAATGTTGCCGCTTTTATCGTGAAGAAAATGATACCAAAAACATTATTTTACCATGAAAGATAACGGAATGACAGTAGTTCTAGTAAACACGTACAAAACTATCAAAAAGTGTCTGGCGTTCTACCGCTCTCGCGGCATTTAGTGCTTGGCATCGTGCGGCCACTTGGCACTGAAATGGCTGGCGTGGTGGCGATGCATAGATAACATTTCCTGACGTTGAAAGGGTTAAAGAAGTATCAGTAGAACTAAATATTTCTGTTGGATATTGTGTTAATATTTTTTTCCGATTATATTAATTCTTAGTGGTCTATAACCTAACCAATTTATAAATACTTTTTTTTTCTTTACTTCACTCACCAGTTGACATGTGCCTACAGGCCTGTGCGTCAACTTTATTCAACGAGTGAAGTACCGACCATTGGCTCAGTGGGGATTCGAACCTTGGACCTGCCCTCCACAGTCCGAAGCCTTATCCACCACGCCAGCAATACTATTTTTGAAAACCACAATTTCTCAAGATGTTTTATTTAAACATTCATAATGCAAAGATACCAAACTTTACAAATGCAGCGCATATAATATTTGGAATTATAGTTTACACCCTACTCTTCACATTGATACTATTATGCAATAAAACCTCAGAATGAAATCGTAATGGGCCATTTAATAAAAGCTAGCGTAGATAGATACTACAGTAACTCTCCCATTGGCGAACAGAAAATTATGGTGCACTGTCTTTCACCATTTAGAGGGTTGATAAATTCCAAAGTAGAACAAACATTTGATTAAATTACACACTTAATACAACTCCTAGTGTACTTACTTTACTGAAACAATTACTAGTAAAACTAAGTAAAAATAGATAAATAGATAATAAGTAAAAAATTGATTTAAATTTTTTGGTAGAAAATGAACTACGCATATTTTTCATTGTATATTTTAATATTCATTGTTTATAATTTGAAAATTACAACAAAAAGAAAATTCCAATAATATTTGTATTCTGTAAATACACTTAGCTTTTTTGTCAAATGAATGTCTGAGTTTAGTTTTCAATTAAGGAATTACTACTTACAGCTTTAATGTCCATCTTAAGGCATCAGTAAAAAATAATTTTCTTGGATGTCCCCTAAATTTTCCTCTTGGTTGTTGTAAAAACTTGAAATACAGGCTGGGATCTGCAATTCAATATATACATTAGCAAATTATTTATTTACATTCCTACTGTAATATACTTTAAATTTGAACGAATAATAACTGGTATAAAGGTAGAATTATTTACTATAACATCTATTTTCACATGAAACATTTGCTCATTAACATTTTAATCTGTGAGCAGTCAATAAAAATTGGGCTATTAGATGAACTCTTCTGACAATGTCACAAGTCACTGGGTGTGCTTTTGGTACACAATTTTCTTTATGACTACGGTTCTTTTCTTCTTCTTCATAAGCACCAACTGAACAATCTTGATTGAGTTAGGCTTTATACGAAGACTAGGCTTAGAAGCCAAAATCAAAAGAAGCTTTATTGCCATCGTACACACAAGTACTATAGGCATTGTTAGAAACAAAATAATCTTCTATTAAACTGCCAATACATAATTCAGTTAAAATTTTGTTTCCTTTAATGGTTCAGAAAAGTGTTTTTTTTTTAAAGCTTGAAGATAATTTTTTTTAAATTAACAAGTGCTAAATTAAAATGTTACCACAGTGTGCCTAGAAGCTTTAACTTTCAATTTCAATTACCACACAGACGGTACAAAAATAGACATAACTTTCAATTTAAACTAACACACAGATAGCAAAAAAATCAGATATAATTTTAAACACCTAGACTTATTAATCCATTGACAAAACAGTCAAATGGCTTGCAGTACCTAAGAATTTATATTTTTCTTACATAAAATTCTATAACCTAAGTACAATACACCCTACGTTCATGAAACTTTACAATAATAACCACACAGACCTGAATGGTCTAAAATACATTGAAATTCATGAAGTATTATGAATACTTCACTTACAGTATCACTAACGACTTAGGCCCAAAAATAGCAGCAAAGGAATATATTCACTATCATCTTCAGAAATCACATAACCACTATAATATGACATAACCGGATCAGTATTTATATCAATATAATTCATTTCTTCACTCAATTAAGATGCGTCATTATTATTCATTATCAAGACGCCCATCGTCAACATCTGAACCTTGACATACCATCAAACATGGACATCCCAGACTTATCTAGTAGTGTTCACGTCGATGGCTGCCATTTACTGGCGCCATGTTGGTATTAAGAAGACTGAGCATCGAACCTATCACATACAATTTCGTCAACTATTCATCCAAGGCTTAGGCTGTACCACCTAAATTAAAGATGAGCGATGTCTTCAGTTTGAATTGAGCCTGGCTATACTACTACCACAAAAATTTTAGTTATTTCAAATTTTAACTCAAGTCTAGACAACAGTTCTACAATTCAAACTATGGATAAATAGTCATTAGATTGTTCTATTAATAGTGATTTCCTGTACTTAAGACAGCGAAACCTTAAATTACATGTCATTTTTCTGGTCAAATTATAATCAATATCTCGATGCTGAAACAACTACAAAATATAATATGTAAAAAAAATATTTATTCTATCTTAATAAGTTAATCATCGGTGAACCTTTGTTTGAATCCTGTTTCACATTTCTGCATGATCAATTATTGATTCATCAAAAAATCACATAGTAAATAAAAAATTTTTTTTAGGTTAGATTATTTAAGAACACTGGACCAGGAACTAATATATTAGGAGAGATAGGATATCAGCAAACTTACCTAAGAAGACAAGACCACTAAAATCACAGTAGTAATAAACAAACACAATAATAACATATGTTACACTTAATTGCTACTGGCACTCAAACCCACCTCTCGAGTCTTGTCTTCTTAGGTAAGTTTGCTGATATACTATCTCTCCTAATATAATAATAGTAAATAAACACTATTTGTTGGTTTATAAAACTGGTTGCAATTTACAAGAATATTTCTTAGACAGTGATAACAGTGACTTCTTTGTGTTTTAGTGAGTATGACAACTACAAATATAAAGTTATCAGTATATTTTACTATTTTGTTTTTACTACTGTTATTGCTTTGAGAAATTTTTTATCCTACCATATTTGTAAATACTACTGTATACCATGTCTTGATAAACTAACTCTTATTACACTACTACAGTAGTTAGAAAAAAACATTTTTGTTCGACAAAATACTCACTGTAAGAGCTAGGTTTCGACTCGCCATCACTGTTGTCAGACTTCTCAGAATTGTCCGAATGTTGAGTATGTATCAAAAGTTGGTGTTCAGCCATCACATGTTCTTGCATCTCACGCTCAGTTGTTGAGGTGAATGAGCATGGCCGACACTTATACTCCTAGAAAAAAAATTTAACTTAGTCAAATACAATATCCCTCTATATGAACTTGAATGTCAGCTAATTTGTTTTTAAAAAAATTAGTATTATCTGAATAGTTATTTTTAATTGACTATACACAGGTATTTTTGGTCAGTTCAAACTTGACAGGTTTTGAAAAAGAAAAATCACACAGCAGCATCACTTTTACAAGCACATTGAATAAGACTGTTCTCTGCACTTATATATTTGAAAATGTTAAAATGATGTACAAATTAAAATATTACAGACTGTATATTTGTATATTTTTTATTAGTCATTATTATTAAAATAATGAGTTCATCTCTTGGTGTTTTTATGTATTGGATGTGATTTTGGCCAAACGAGTTTTTAATGAAACATCCTTGTTGCATAGTACATTTGTCAAAAATTTTTTTTTTTATTTATTAATCATAATTGAGCAGACTCCTGTTATTATAAAGACTATAAACTACTTAACACTATAACTATACTAACATCAGATAGTACTTTTCTAAAGCAATCATAAAAGGAATGTAAACAGTAGCGATTACTTGGTGAATCTGCTGCTCTAACTCTTCCCAAGCTGCATGCTATTTATTACTAACATGTTATTTACATGAGTTTAGCCTACTACTTGGTTTTGCAAACTAAAAACGATACACCATGTACATAACATTTTTACTGTCAGTTTAAAAATGTTATAGGAAAACTATGAAATATTTTTTTAATTTTGAAAACAATAAACCATTTTACCCAAAAATAGATCAGCTGAGTATTCTCATTTTTCATCACAGATAAAAGACTCATAGTAAATGGCGTGTTGACAGCACATGTGCAACAGATTCTGTTCCCCACCATGCACAGTCACCTAATGAGTGATGATGTAGAGCAGGGGCTACAAACCTTTTTTACTCAAGGATCACATTGTAAATTTTTGGGGGATAAGCGGGCCAGCAATATTTCAGGGCTGAAAGTCGAGCCACCCCACCCCCCGTACACCCAGAAATTGTTTATAATTGATAGTTTAGTGGAGGTTTTTGAGAGTTTCTTGCGTTAGTTTTTTTAAGTTTCTATGTTTCCTTCTATAACTTTGTTGTTGGCTAGAAAAATTCTCTGCGATAAAAAAATATCTTACCAAACAAACAATTATATTTTCTATAAAATATTATTTGTTCTGTAAAAGGAGGGTTATTTCAAGTAGGTTTAATAAAAACACATGATGATAAAAAACCAAATCTTTTCAATTTACTACAAAATGTACTTTATTGAATTTTAAAGACAACTTTACAATACATGTGTTTACAACAAGGAAGTGTGTAAAGCTTAACAAAAATTACTTTTAGTGAGAGGATTGCATTTGTTTGCCACTTAATTAGGGGTGTGCGAGTACTCGAAACTTCAAGTATTTGATCGAGTATTTTATTACTCAAACTCGGCTCGAAACTACTCGAAGTTCAATCGAGTAGTTATATTTCACGAAATATCATATTTACATCTTAATTTAGTTTTAAGAGTAAACACTTTTATAAGTTATGAATAAAAAATGTGCGCTTCCTTGTGTTTTATTTTACCCTTATTCATACATTATCAGATTGGTACGCGTAATTATGAACTAAACAATACGCCTAAGAATAGGTAGTACATGACGACAAGTCAAATGAACTAGTCGACATAGTAAACGAGTTCGTTCATTATGATTTGAACTAGTTCAATTCAAAATTGAACAACAGAGCTGGGAAGATAGCGATCACTTTGAATAGTTACCATAGTAGCGATCACACGTTGGTTGTCGAGTCTACTATTCACTTGTAACCTAACCTAAAATAGCGTAAATAAAACAGAAGTGCTAGTTAGTGTCTTTATGACCCAAGAAATGGGACGAGAGATCCGGTTCAAGATGATCAAAAAGACCTGTTACCAATACAAATCTAATAGTCTGTATGCCGTTGAAATTATGCATATATTCGTTCATATCAATTATACTGCTCAATAAAAAGGGTACCGAGAACGGGTGTCTTTAGATCCCAAGAGTCGAATTTCCCATCTTTTCTAGGCGAAAGTTCATTTCGGTTGTAGTATAGATAAGTGCAAAGAACCCTTCAGCTCCTTTTTTACTGGAACATCTTTGAGTTTCATAAAACTCGGAGATTTTCAATCTCCGAGTTTTATGAAACTGTGCATTAAATAATAATAAATAATTTACTAATTATTAAAGTTAATTATGATTGTTCTTCCAAATTTGTATTATCATATAACACAATTGTTGTAACACAAGTAGCTTTTAATTAATAATCTTTAATTTGTATTTAGCAAATAGATTTTAAATAATTTATGACACCATTCATGTTCACCATGTGAAATTGTTGAATAAAGAGATTCTGATTCTGATTGATTTTGAAACTGAAATTATCGTGTATTTCTTGCGAGTCGATAGAGGTCTATTTTGTTTTTAATCTGAGCAGGGAATCGTTAAATGATTTGACGTAAGATACCGTATTATATCATATAAAATATGGTAATGGCGTTCTAGCAGCGTGTGACACAACATTATTGATTTATTTTCCGTCAAATAAAAACAAAATATATATATATATCTGTGGCGAACGTATATTAATTATTATTCCGAAAACGCCTTAGATCCCCAAAACTGTGTGTAATATTTGCGCATACGATATTTTTCCTGTCAATTTGTTGGACGGTTTCCTGACTAGGTTAGACAATAACACAGTTGGAGTGTAAAAGGTGGTAAAGTACGATAATTTTGATCTCTAAACTCACTGAACGGTTCCCTGTTCACATTGACGTTGATGTAAACAGTACAACAATCACGAATCAACCCGAGTGAGGGAGAAACATGTTGGAACACCTTTTCTAAACAAAATACGACGAATTTAGAGATTCAGAAAATGATTTTTATTGAAGCGAAGCCATATCAAACGTATCGTTTTTTATTCATAAGTTTATATTTCAGACTGCATCTCGTCGTCAATATGGGCTAGACCTATTATAATAGCCGACTACGTCTATGGTTTTCATTCGATTACGCCAGGTTTTCATGAATTTCTCGTTATGACATAATTATTTATCTGTTGTTCAGTGTAGCCTCATGTATCGAAATAGTTTCAAGTTGCACACATTTCATTACCGATCATAATTAAAAAACTAATTCATCCTAAGCGACTTTAAAATTTATTTTTAATAAACATACTTAGTTATTATTATCAATCGATTGAACTACAGTACTATTGTCTTTGTCATGCAGATTTTCAAATTTGATTATATAATTCAGTTATTTGTAACTGAATTAATTACCCACAGAATACAGATACACTCTTCTGTGTGTACAAAATCAACTTTTTGTTGAGAGGAGACAATTCTGAAAGCAAATGACTGCATTTGGCGATGATGCCTGAATTTTAGCATCAGTTTGGTTGGATGCAGCTTTTGCCAACAAGCTTCGCTATGTTTTGGCGGTACATACTGAACTGAACCACCAGATAAATATATCGGCCGGCTGTGAAACAGAATAGATGGTGTAGCCTTATTAAAGCTACTATTTATTTTTGATATGTTGAACAAACTTAAATGAGAGATTAAAGTAAGACTTGTCCAGTGACAAAAATGTTTCTTTATTTATCTTCTTATAAATAAATTCAAAAAATAAAATTTGTTTCTTCTTAAAATAATGATAAAAACGAAAATAAAAATCTCTTCTTTTACTGACTCAATGGAACATAAATAAATTAAAACAACTCTTCCAATATAATAAATTAAATATCTTCAGACCAGAACCTTTTTTATTTATTTACCTTTTTTAATAAATTTCTTGAAACTTTTAAATCAAAGAATCCAAAATTCAAAATTGTATTAAATTTCATAAAAATAGTCTAAAACTGCCATAAAATTCTCTAAATTTTCTTAAAATTGTCTAAAATTGCCTCCGGGAGATCTGGAACCAAAAAAATTACCAGCTTTTAGTGACTTGAAACATTTCTCCTATTACTTACAAAGTTTAAACAGAAAGACAAAGAAAATCAAAACACTCTAAAATGTGTCACTAGAAGTGTGACTTCTTTCCAGAAACAAGTTTAACCGCGCATGCTTGGTGGATCTTACCCTATCTACTAAAACCCTACTGAAAAACTCTAACTAAAGAAAACTTGTAAAAAAATTACTTACGTAGCTGTCCTGGAGGTTTCGAAACCAAAATTAACCACAACAAAGCTCGTCCGGCATTCAAACAAACACTCACAACCGAACTACAGAAAAATTACCGCAAAGGTAAAGGAAAACCAAAACGGTACAAGTCGCCCTGTACACGAAAGCGGAGCGAACGTGGTCCCACTAAGAAAGTTATTGGAGAACTGCCCGAACGGCCGCACGCTTACTCCAACGGACTTACGCCCACTTTAACTCTAGAAGCTAAACCAACCAATTAGAACCCTATAAACCAGGACATCTGAACAGGTAAGGCTCATCAAACATGTTGCCTTCAGAAAACATGTCACTTGAAATTGGCAGGAAATTAATAAACGTGAAAATACTGGTTATTTAAAACTATTTTATATGGGAAAAACTACTTTTTTTTTATTTGAAAGGGGAAGATTCTGAATTTTTCTCGAAACTTGGAGAATTTATATCGAAAATTTTTGAAAAACAAAACAAACTCCTAAACCTCTCAGTTCTTACAAAATTTAACATTTTCTAAATACAAATTTTCTAATTTAATTATAATGCAACAATTAACAATTGTTACAATGGCTTGCATAGAAAATCTAATCTGTGATATGAGTGAACAGATTAAATCTTTAGAATCAATGTTGTTTCAATTATTAATATACTTTCTTAATTTCTTACATAATATTAGTTCTGAAAAAAGGAAAAGGTTAAACAAAAAAATGCCACATAAACATTTAGGGAGGCAGGAAGTAAGAAGTTTTATTTATCAAATATTACAGTTTGATAAATATTGTGACATTTATCAAACTGTAACATTTTTGTATAAAAGTAGGTTGGTGACCTCTTACGTAGAGTTTCAAATTCTCTCTTGATTTGACTCTTAAACGATAAATTAAACGAATAAAATAAATTTCATTTATTCATTTAATTTATCGTTCCAAATGTAATCAAAAAAATAAATACATTACAAACTGTAGTATAAGAGGGAATCTGGCATTTTTTGGATAAGAGGGAATACCAAATTAGATTCAGTATTCTATTTTAAATCTGTATACTTCTGAGTGTATCCTGAGGAAAATTGGAATAGGGGAGCCAGCAGGAAGAAAACCAAGACTACGATGGTGGGATCAAGTCCAAAATGATATTGTCACAATTAATTCAAGTCTAGCAGAGAACCGAGAATACTGGAGAAGACGCATTGCTGAGGCCAAATCCCTTCATGGGTATAAACGGCCATGGGAGAAAGTAAGTATAATGCTGATCAATTATTTATAAAAAATGGAAATTGGCCATTTAAGAAGATTTAAGAACTGAAATTAACTACTAAGAATCAAGTTTCAATAAGATATGCCTCCAAGAAATATTACCTACACATTTACATAATAATGATTTTTCACACATAATTATGATTTTTCAAATAAATTTAAAATAAATTACTCATATTTTTATAGATAAAAAGAAAACAATATATTGTATACTGGAATCTTTGATATATAGGGTTAGTATGAAAATAACAGGCCTACCAGTTTCTGCAAGCAAATGTAGTTTAAGATAAATGAAATACGAGTAACTACTGTTACTTACTACAGTCCTTAAAAACTCCTGAAACAAAGGTTTCATGTAATCCTTTCAAAAATACAATCGTACTTACCACCATTCTAGTATCAAATTAACTTTGATACTAGAATAAGTATCAAAGTTAATTTTCTGCAACTTACCCTTGGTGGGCCGATGGGGCAGGAGACGTAATGCTTTCTAAAAGCAACTGTATTGTAAACTTTGTAATCGCAGCCCTTATGTTGACATGTCACATATGACTGTTCTTGTATAGTCGCTTGGATTCTGCGATACAATTCAATATTAATTGATCTGTTGGGCTTCGTATACAGACGGGACTGCAACAGAAATTTGAATAATTAGCTAGTAACAAAAATGTAAGAAAAAAATTAAAGTTTACCTGGACTAAGAATTTAAGTAAATTTCACTGCAGCAAGATTTCCTTACTTAAGTGTCAAAAGTTAAAAGTAAAATTAAGTCTATTTATATGAACATAATCTCTTAGTGGTTGATCACAGATTTGTAAAAGGCTGTCTTTATTTGGAAGTTATTAGAAATATCTGGAAGGGAATTTGATTGATTTTATTATTGGTACCATCTTTTCTTGCAACTTATACCTACATCTATCCAACATTTATTGATTATTACAACAACAAAAATTTGGCTTTCAAGATCTCCAACCCAAAACCTCTTATATACTAGTTACGATTAAATGGCTATTCTGTCTACAGTAATGTTTGGGTAATCAGAAACCCAAAAACAATAAACTGACTACCATGCATAAATCAGGAGTTGTTATATTTTCTTTTGAATTCTAGTTTTATTGCAATAACGCACTGATATTTGAGCTTATGTATTAGTGTTTCCCTAGCACTGCATCTAGACTTTCATGATTACTAAATGCATTCTCATCATTAAGACAGCAAATAAAAAATTAACTAGAGTTTATTTCTAAAAGAATCGTTAATTTTTACTAGGCAGACTGCAAAGGACGTATTAACATGGAAGTGCTTTAATAGGCTCTGACAACTTGTTCATAATTGACATCTACACCTAAGTGCTGCAGCTACAATGTAGATTGTCTAAAATAGCATCAATCAACGTAGAACTAACCAGTGCTGCTTTGCTGGTGGGAGACAAAGGACGGCTCTGCCTGTCTTCCTCAGTCTCTCCTTTACTTTCCTCAACATGGTTCTGAATACTTTCCACAGCCCTACAACATAAATACATAATTCTGTTCAAACTCACTTCAATGTAAACCATACCAGTACACATTGCACAAAGCAGTTATAAAGACAGATTCTTAATTTAATCCTGGTTTTTTTATTTTATTTTTTTTTTTTTTAGAAAATAATTTGCAAAGTATTTGTTAGGATATGCATAGTCTATACATGAGAAAGTATGAACTGGGAATCGATGGTAAACGTAAAAAATTTTAACGTAACCCTGCTTCCTGTTCTAAAAAACTTAAATAATTCAGGCACTTATTTTTTTCACCCTGTAATGAAAAGCTAATAAGATAAACATTTTTACTAATATTCAGTGTTTTATCTCACCAACTAACCTGTTTGCAGCTGCCCGTTTGGTCTTTGGGATAACGAGGGTCTGGTCTAAAGCTGATGATCTCTCCGTCCCAGTTCCTGAGTTGTGTTTTATATAGAGATGAGGCTGTTTACTAGATGGCATCATCCTGGCACCACATAAGTGACATGTCCATAATAATGATTCTCTCTCCTAAAAGACAGGTTACAACAGAAAAATCACTTAATTTATATTACTTTTAAAATTAAACATATATTAATATACTGCTCTACCATGGATCTGTTTTTACTGCAAATGTAAAGCAAATTTCAAAATTGATTTTTAGAATCATCCCACAATGCTCTCAAAATAGACCTCTACTTTATCCTCCCACCTTCCTTGCATGTCCATTGGTCCTTCATTGTCCCTTTTTCAAAATGGTAACATAATTGAATTTTTAAACTAGTTTTATAATTTAATTTACTAAATATTCTCTTCATCCATACATCAAGTAATGTTAACATAATTATTTTATTGAGGGAGTGGTCTAAGGATGGTGCAGCATCACACAGACTCAGCTGTTGAAAAAGACAAGTATAAAACACATGTATCCATCAGAACATCTATATTCACATAGAAATGATATTATAAATTTGGAAGTTTGTATGTTTGTATTTTTTGCTCACAAAGATGTAGTACAACAACATTATACAATATAATATCAAGAGTATAAAATATTAAACAATTCCTTTTGTAATGTTCTAATCTTATACATTCATTAACATTTAGTTATTATTTTAGCGAATTGTTATCATTTAAAACATTATTTTACTTATTTTCTGAAAATGATTTTACATTTAAGAATTTATATTATGGCAAAGCAATAATAAGTGTATTGTTATGTTTATCTAGTTTAAATTTAAAAACTTTGTTTATCATGGAATGATCATACCGTCTATCAATACAAAATATTTGCTTCAATAAACAGCATCGCGTTAAGCACTGATAAGTTAACTAAACTGTGCATTACAAAAAATATACCTTACCTCCGAGTTAGTACCACAAAATTTGATGTGACTCAAAAATCCTACAGCACTGAGTTTGGGCAGGTTGCAGTTAGAGCATCTAAATAATATTTTGCGAACTCTCTTCTTAGTATACCATAAACGTGACAGAATCTCCTTCTCGTTGTTCATATCCTGGTAACATGAATCACAGTATTGAATTAGATCGAAAAAAATAAAACTCTTTACTGTTGTTCATATCCTGGTAACATGAATCACAGTATTGAATTAGATCGAAAAAAATAAAACTCTTTACTAATAACAATAATGTTATTAGAGCCTAAATTATCACACCAAATTTACATTAATTTTAAATCTAAAAATTCAAGGCATGTATCTCACTTGCTTGTTTGAATGTGAATTTAGTGTAAAATTAAATCAATCAATGCTTATGTCAAAATCAAGTACAGATATATGCTTTGATTTGCATTTTTTGGTTATATTTAAATTTTAAAACTTTCCAATCAAGCAGCTGCCTTAAAAATTGGATCAATAATTAACCATTTTTCTGTGACTAAACTTTCATGTTTCTCTCATAGTACATTATCTGAGCCTGTAACATTTTTGTATTATTCAAAACTTACTTATATTATATAATGTAGTGTGGATTACAATCATAATTGTAAATCATGATAACATATTTTTGTCAGTATTGCAAGCTGATGTCAATGATCCAAAACTGTCATTTTTTAGGTCTTTTCTACATGTTGAATATGTACATTTATGAACTTTTTATACAAAAAAAATCTAGAATGCTTTGTTTCCTAATATATAAATTGAGAAATGAAGTGTAGAAACAAACCTATAACGTTGTTTTAAAGTATTAACCCTTACCACGCCGTAAGTGCATATACGTGATATGTTGACTTTGCTCTAAACGCAATAAGCGCATATACATGTAATAATTACAAAAATATTATTTTCGTAGTAATGTTTCTAATTTAATCTGATAGTGCGTTTAGGTTATGGGCGGTGACTCATGAGAGACACACTGTGCGACTTGCGACCTTTTGTTGACCTGTCAATCACTTCGAGACTGGTTTTCGTCTGGCAGTGTGCATTTCCGCTGCGCTGCCCAACGCCACAAGCGCATATAAGCACAGCCACTGTCAAGCCGAGTGGTTGTCATTGTCCGCCGCCTTACAGCTTTGAAACTGTGTATTTAGTTGTTTTATCATTACTTTAGTTTAATATATGTTAGTAATTTATTAGTTTTAAGTGTCAATATAAATAATCCGGCCGATTTTGATTTTGTGAAGGTACTAAATACATCGTAATCAAGTGCTATATGTATTTACTTATTTGTTATTATATGTGTTATGTGCAGGCCCCGTCTATCAGTTTATGTACAAGTAAATGTACTCAATTATACATATTTTATTAATAGTATTAATATTTTGTATTGATTCATACTGTAAAAGTGATCTAGGCCCGAGGCTTACTTTCAAGTAAGTTTGCTTATTTCCATATTCATATATAAGAAAAAAAAAGGTAAAGTAAGCTAATAAAAGTTTCAAAATGTTATTTTGATTTTTTACAATAAATTAGTGCTAAAAAATGGAAAATGGGCATTTTATAAATGGCACTCTAAGGGTTAAAAATCTTTTTACACTGTGGAGATTTTTCATGTTTTATAAAATAGACTGTGTTTTAAGGATTAACACATTCGCACATACTACATTTCTAGTTCATAATTTACAATATTTAATCCCTTTCAACCCACCAGTTCAGTCTATTCCAGTCTACTTATTCATAATCAGAAGCCGTAATAAATAAATCTGAATCTCCCGTTATATCTTCGAACCGTAGTCACTGTCTTCTGACTTACTATAGCTCATATTCTGTTCAAAAAGAACCCTTTACAAGGATATCCATGTTATATACAGTACAAATAACCAAAATATTTACACTAGAAACATAAATTATATACTATATACACACAAAATAAATAATAAAAGCCATACCAAAAATACCGACCATGCTACGTTGATTTATAGTTTCCAATTCAATGCTTGCCTCTCATTGATCTGAAATTGTTGCCTCTGCAACAACCGCCATGACAAAACTACGTCGCCCGCAGCGAATGTATTAAATTAATAAATATTCACTATAATTTATTACTTAATTTAAATATATTTATAAACGCAAACGCTTACATGAGTTTATAAAATGACAATGCTATCTAGCCAATAGAAGGTTGAAGTTGCACTTACCAAAGAGGGTTCTTCTTCATCAAGCCAACACAGCATATAATGTTTGTGCATGGCATGTTCTTTATATTTTTGGTAGGTCATACTCTCCTTGCACACACCACATTTTACCTGTCAATTAACACCATAATGAATCACTAAAGCTATAGTACTGTTATTGCGACTATTTATAACATTTGAATATAAATACAATATTTGTCCAGTTAATTTTAGCCAGTTTATACTTTGATCATTACACAAGTTAAATTTCCTTGGCATCAAATAGTTTGATGAACGGTAGTTTTGCGAGGAAGAATATCCCAATTCTCATTGCAATAGCTCTGGCGCCAAAACGAAGATTTAGGTGACTTTTACTCATTTTACCTGTAGCTTCTCAACCACAAACATGGAATCCTGTTGTTGAAAGTCTCAAACTTGGAGAATCGACAAATCACTAAGCAGAAAAATTACCACTGAATTCTAGACCACTTGATCTTTCTCAGTTTATGGATACATATATTTAATGATGGTGATATCTCAATCAAAATTGTCTTTAATGACGCCTTGTCTGAGGAATTATTGGCGGAAACCAGCCAGACTAAAAAAAATGTCAGAAGTAATCACTAAGTCATGCACGTTTTTGTTACATTATTCATGAATCAAATTCATAAAAAAAATTACGAGCTCTAAAATAATAAAGGTAAATTAAATGAGATTTGTAACCTACACTCAGATCTAGCCTTTGACGTGCATATTTTTAGAAGAAAAAAAATGGAATGCGACTTTTGATTACTTCTGTACTTTCCAGTAGTCTTATGTGTAATTAATAATTAGATTAAAGTATGAAGAGTGAAGAACATTACAGCATTTATATAACATATGTTTATTATTAAACTTCATTAAGAATAATCAGTTAAAAATTGTCTTTTATGTCTATTAATTAATTAATAGTTTAATATTATAATCTATAAAAAGTATTGTATGTTTGGGAAAATAGATTATTTTTTTTTTTTTAACTTCACTCACCTACAAGTTTTTTTTTAACGGTTCACATGGGCTACAAGCCTGTGCGTGATCCTTATTCAACGTGTGAAGTACCAACTGTTGGCTAAGTGGGGATGTGAACCTTACTCTCCACAGTCCGAAGCCTTAGCCACTGAGCCACCACGCTGCCAGTGTTCAAAGTATTTCTTCTTAATTTGAAGAAACTTTAAGAGGAATACTTTTCATTTATATTAAAATAAATTTTATTCTTACCTGATCAGTGGCCTTATGTTTCGCAGGGAATATCGAACTTTCCACAGTTCTCCTTTCTGGGCGGTTACCTTCATTATCTACAGATTTATTTAGCGACGGTTTTAAAGATTTGTTCCTTTTGCTCGGCTTATAATCGGAATCAACACTATCATCAGAATCATCTGCTCCTTCTTCCAGATTTAATGTGTCATTTTTTAAATTACGTGAAGGTCTTTTCAAATCACTTTCACCTGATTGTGAGAGTTTATGTTCATTAATTAAGATTACGTCAGTTCCTAACAGCTGATTTGATGAATGACTGCTATCAACTTCATTACCTTTACTATCTTCTGTTTGGAAGTCATCATATATATACTTATTTTTAAATCGTTTCCTCTTGGAAGGAGGTGATGCTAGAGCTGAACTTAGCTGATTCAAATTTGTTGAGTTCGGCGGTCTTCCTCTCTTTTTCTTTACTTGAGGTAACAATTCATTTTCTTCATTTGTTATTTCACATGAATTATGTTTCTGACTTTGTCTATTATCTGGGTCAGATACTATACTTAAACTGTGGTCAGTCTTTAACTTTGGTGGTCTACCCCTTTTCTTCTTAATTACTAAGTGAGCACATTCAACTAAGACCTTTGTCCTGCTTTTATCATTACGTCTCTGTGACACTTCCCCTGATAAACTTAGGTCAGTTTTGATCTTTGGCGGTCTTCCCCTTTTCTTCTTTACCATGGAGCATGTACTATCATTGTCTGTCTTATACTCATCTTTAACCTTTGAATCACCTTCAACATTACTAAGTACTGACAAACCATCTGATAAACTTTGATCAGTTTCTGCTTTTGGTTTGCAGTCCAAGTTTTCTGTTACTTCTGATAGTTCATTTTCACTATCAATGCTAATATCATTAATTGTGTCGTTTATTTTACTATCAATAGTAGATTCAGAAAGAAAACTAGAATTTTGATCCCTCACTAACTTAGGCGGTCTACCTCTTTTTTTCTTTTCTATTTTGGAAGTATTTTCATTCGTAGGGGTACTATTTTGAATATCACTTTTTACTTTTGGTGAGCTATCATTCCATTTTGGTTTTTCTTTATTTTGTGAATTAATACTATTTTTTAATTTTGTTTTACTTCCTGGTGGTCTACCTCTTCTCTTCGGTATTGAAGAGTTACTTGTAGAAAGTGTCACATTCCTTATTGATGTATCGGAGAGACTAGATGACAATTCATGATCAACAGAAAGAAACGACACGTATCCAGTGTTGGGAATTTTATTATTATTTTGAAATAAATCAAACGCTTTCTCGCTATATATTGAAACAAGAAACTCATCTTCACTATCTGATGATAAGCCTTTTATATTCTGAAATGGCTCAACAGTATTTTTAACAGTGTTACTATTAAAGTTTCCCTCCTCTTTACTAATGTCACCTAACATATCTGACGTTTCACTTACAATTTTTTTAGGTGGCCTCCCCCTCTTCCTTTTAGTTAAAGAATTACTGGAGTTGTTATTATTGCTTTGAGGTTTACTCTCCTCTAATTTTGTAAAAAAATTATCCGAATTTGTAGCTAAGTTGTAAATATTAATATTATGATTATTAGAAAATGTGCCAGTTGTCGGTTTATCACTATTTGTGTTATTGGACAAGGTTTCTTTAGTTGTAAGATTACTATCTTTTTCACTAATTGAAGATGTTTTCATTGTGTCAGTTTGCAGGACATTGTGAAACAGTTTAACTGCTTTAAGTTTATGGTTTTCATTAGTACCTTTTTCACTTGTTTTTAAAGTAGTTTGAATAGGAGTTGAGCTCATTTTAGGGGTGAATTCACTATTAGATGTTTTGCCGACAATGTTGCAAATCAATGCCTCATCTTGGCTTTTATCAGGCTTGTCTTCAAAATCCAATTCCTTTGAAATGTCTTGATAAACTTTCGTGACTCCTTTGGTTAACTGTTGTCTATTGTTAATATCTATGGGAGCACTATCAAGGAGAGGGTTGTTGTTGTTAATGCTGGACTTATCTTCATGTTCCTTGGTGGACTTAGATTCTGAATTCACTAATTTAATTCCATCATTGTTATTAAATGATATGTTTAACGGCTTAGGCATGTACTCAACTTTTAATGTATCTCCATTCACTAAAGGTTTTTCAACATCAATTTGAGGTATGTTCTGTCTTTTTGCACATATATTCAAGAATCTGTCTGGTACCTTGCAAGTAGGTCCTTCTAATTTAGGTATAGAATGTTCAGCAGTAGGGAGTGTCCCGGAAATATTTGACTGAGAAGATGTTTTTGTAATAATATATTCTTCTGGCTGATTTTGATTTTTGATTTTAATAGACTGAAGATGTTTCTTTGTATAGGATTTACGACACAGTAACTTTTCTTCCTTTTTAATCTCCATTGATAAACTCCCTGCATTTATATACCACTCTTCAGTTTCACTTTCACTCAGCCTGTTCAGGAATCGGTGAAAATCCCTTCTATGGGACCAGCTCTCTTCGGAAATTTCCTGAAAGCCATTAAAATTACAATCTTTCATGTCCAACTCTTCATCTGTACCTAAAAAATCTCCATCTGTACAACTGTCATCGCTCCATTCGGAACTTATCCGTCGAGAGGTGTCACTGAATTTATCGTCGTTGATTAATTCAACTTTGCATTCATCAAATAATCTGGCAGCACCATGAGCATCATTACACGATTCATTGTTTTCCAAATAATGACTATTATTATACAAAATATAATTGTTTTGTGAGCAACAATCTAAGGTCTCACTTTCAATTTCATCGGATGCTTTCGTTGACTCTAAATTTGATGTATTGTGTTCATCTACCTCTTCTCGCTGAATATAATCTTCAAAATGTGATTTGTTTAGTTTTCCTTTGGAAATAAAAGAAACAAGAAATCCACTCGAATCAGAGGCACGTTCTTCTTCTCCCATAAGTTCTTCCTTATTTAAATCATTACAGCCGATTGGTAAAATTGAGGTCTCTTGTACATTACACTTTGTAGAGACCAATGTTTTATTTGTGAGTATTGGTTGAGAAGTAACATCATTTGAAGTATCATGGTCAAGACCGTCTGGTAACTTTTCTAATAATTGTTTCTCCATAATTCCATCATCACATCTGGATTCTATCAAATCAATATGGTTGGTTTTAGAAACATCATAATTAATATTCTCAGTCTTTTCTTCTGTGATAATAGGCTGATTGTGTTCCACAGCTGTTGAGGGAATAGCCGTTGAACTCTTTTCTATCAAAATGATAGCTTTATCAAGCATCAATTTGTCATTCTTTTCTGAATTTTTAGATGCCTCGTCTGTAACCTTATTGTCATTGTTGTTAGCAAAATTTTCTGAACACACTTTAGCATCAGACTTCAAGACAATATCTTTTATTGATTTATCTTTTTTACGATCCAAATTCGAAAATATTTCTTGTTCACATGTTTCTTCTTTTGGCTTATTTTCTGACGTTTTGGCTGCATCTGAAAATATAACAAATTAAATTTACTCAATTATCAAATTTGTATTTTAGTTCAAAAATCTGCATTGTAAATTTACCATTTTCTGTTAATTTTTATGTCAGAGATGAATATTGAATTACAGTACTCCAGTTAAACACGCTTGGATTTACTACCCTGTTGCATATTATATATTATGTGGGGTTACTCATGTTTCCGCTCTACCAAATCCTTGGTATCCAAATCCCGCTCTATCCAAACAAAAAAAAGAAAGAATGGGAATAACAGTTTGTTTGATTGCAGATGTAAAGAGACGACCTGCAATAGTTTTGTGTGCGAAAAAAGCCATATACCATCTGCTCTAATGGTAATATAGTGCAGTATTCTGTCAAATGTAATTTAGCGATAATTTAGAGTGGGAATTAAAGAGTGTGGTTCCCTTCACTGAATAATATCAATGATGTGAAACAGAAGTTAGTTCTCATATTTTCTTCATATGTTACTCTCATTTTTCACAATTAACTCTAGATAAAATTAGTATTATTTAAAATATATAAATAAAAACACTATTCACAGCGTTCATTGTGTGAACACTTTTCTTTCATTGTTATATTAGATGTGAATTGTAGTTTTTATAATGTAGATAAACGAGAAATATTTATCCACTAAACCAGTGTCTACTGATCTTGGTATAACGATTGATTGAGGATCTCCCTAGAACAAAGATGGGGATATGATGATAGACCATCCACGGAAAAATACACAGGACTGGATAAGCTAGGGACTAGAGGTGAATTGTTGCAAGTGGAACTACCCTATTGTGACGTTTCACGCTTGGAACTAGTTCCGACTTTTCCAAGGTAGGAACAAAACTGGTTATCTCACAAAACTGCAACAAAATCATTCAAAACGTAACTATCTTCACTTGGAACAGAACTTATTTTCAGTTCTCGTCTTGTTGCAGAGAAATTATTCTTAACTAGCCTTGGAAGAGTTGATAAGGTTTGAAATCCTGTAAAAGATGGCACACAATAAGCCTTTTAGCCTTGGGACCGTCACCAGGTATTGAAGCCTGGTCCTTCCAATCGTATATATATATATATATATATATATATATATATATATATATATATATATATATATATAAATCACTTGGAGTGGAACTCATTTTATGTTCATTTCATATTTGATATCAACCAAACTATCTGCAGAGCATAGTAAATAACTTATTCGTTTTTCTCCTTATATTCACAGATTTTTCCAAAGTGGTGTTTATTTCATTACTTTATTTGGTAGAATTGTTACAGTAATTATGGCTGAATAATACGAAATGAATTGACGGAACTGTATTACACTACAGATACCATATAATGTTGGAAATATTATCCTTTTTTAGGGTTGAATTGTAATTTGATTAATGAAGATAAATTTAATTTTCATGCAATATAATATTGTACAACTTCTTATTATTTGAAACATATTTCAAAACTTTTTATTTAATAAAAACTGTGTAAAAATGTATCTTATTATTAACATTATTTTTTCAACCTTGCAATAAACTGTTTAAAATAGAAAAAAATACAAAAATTATATAAATACAAAAAATTGAGCGTTAATTGAAAAAATACAATCAATTAATAAGGACTTTAAGGGTGGAAATATGAATGATTACTTAAGTGTAGGATGAGTATGGATGACTAGTGTAGGCTTGGTACTAACCAAGCTTGACGTAACTCAAAATGGAACTTTTATTATTAGCCTAACAGCAGGAAACTAAGGGACCTAAAGCTTTACTTGGAATCTGACCCACGTAATATTGGTCTGATTTTCAGCTAGTTAACAAGCTTAATAACATATTCACTGCGAAGGTTGCAGATCCACAATGGATCGGCACTAACGCTTCACACTGACATTGCAGTGTCGCAACGCTGCGTCACTCAGACTGTATTGGCCAGCGTGAGCTTAACTCTTTACGGGTGAACTACTATGTTATATCCGCACATTGTACTATGTTTGCTTTGTAGTTTGGTGATTTTTATTTTCCGGTCAGCCATTCCGTTCATGTGTAAAGTTGGAGTTGCTGAGATAATTGGTTACTGTAATATAATAGGCGAGCGGCGTACCCCCGAAAAGTGCTCTAGATAACGAGAAACCCCTAACTGCTTGGTTACAGGGTAAATTTGGTATCAAAATATTCGTCACAAAAAACGGCACAATTTCTTCCTCTGTCATTTTTCGATTGGAGTGGGGGAAAACTGTTATTTCGGGGAAAATGTGCCTTTTTTGCGCTGTTTCGTTTTTTCGACTTTTAAACTTTATCTCTCTCTCATTTCTTCCCTAATTGACCGATCTGGATAATTCTTTCATATAATTTTTCAGTGATGTCTCCCCTTTATATGAGCATGAATGAAATTTTTCTGCAACTTGTATTTCTGGAAATATTCCAGCAAGACCCCTGTAATAGTGGTGAAACGATTCTTTTGTTTCAAATCGAAAAAGAGTCGAGGGAATTTCTGAAAATTGAAATTTCTATATGTCAGTATCAAGCTGATAAACAGAGGAAGTTTTTCCAAAATATTTGAAGGTTACACATCCATCTGTCTTTGAGAAACATCAAGTTGAAGTTGAGCCACGAGCCCGGCCAGCGCTCGACGCCCCGCGCCGCCGAGTCGATCAAGTCTTTCTCGTGGGCAGGTTGTTGTTTTACGGCTTTTCAGGTCTTCGTTTGGGGCAAAATAATATTTAGAATTTTGGATGCTCACGATACTCTCTCGTAAGATCTTTGCCGCCTTGTGTAACACGACATTGTCCTGATTCTGATTTTCAATCAAAACAATTTCCCGCGCAAAATTTAACTCTTGAGACTTGCATTTTCTAAAATTCATTAGTTCGTCCAACCAGACCGCAATGGAGACATTTTTACTCCCAATAATATCAGAAGCCCCGGGACGAGAGAAGAATGTTAAAGTATCACCTGCAATATCTTTCAAAATTTTCTTGACATATGAAGAATTTATATTCCTTTTTGTATTTTCATTCGAAAATTCATCCAATGTGTCTCGAACCTCTGTACAAAAGTCGGTTAGTAACAACAGCTCTCCGTCTTCGATTTTTTTAAAATCCATTTTGTAGCCCCTGAACTGTTGTAAATAGACTAAAATAGGTGTACTTTACCTTCACGTCAAACAGTTCACAGTGTGTGAGTTGAGAATACCAACTACATGTTTCGCCGTGAATACGGCATCTTCAGGTTGTAGAACATAAAAAATAAATAAGTCCCAGTGGGATGCGTCACAAATTAATTAAAAAACACAGTTTACACATAAAGACATCGAACATTAAAACTTTTGGTAGGCCTACCACACATATTTCACGGTCCACGGCGCGATCGGAAGCAGACTGGAAACAATTCGATTAGGTTACTCCTCCCACCACTCTTCTGTTATCAGTAGGGCAATGGTCGATTTGTCCAGGTCCACTGTTTAGAGACATTATTGTGTTGAAAATAGAATGAGACCTAAATTTTAGTTTTTCATTAAGTACGGAATCTTTTGTATCGTTATTACTAAAACTTTTATAAATTTCGAATTGTTCCAGGGAGTCTAATTTACTTCCTTTGTTGCAGATATGTAAAATATCTAAGCCATTATTTAAATCGGCCATGGTGTGATTTTTGTCAACCAAGTGTTGAGCAAAGGTCGACTTTTGTTTGTCTGCTCGGGCGTCAGGGCGGTGTTCCTTATAACGCTGAGCAAAGGTTCGCCCCGTTTGTCCAATATAAAAATTCTGACAGTCCATACAAGAGATTTTATACACGCCGGATTTATCTGTTTTGTTTTCGATGGACTTTTTTAATGACAACACATGTTTTGTTTTGTTTGTAGTTCTGAAGACTAGTTGGAGGCCATGTTTTTTGAAATCCCTCTTTAGGCTATTCTGGATTAAATGATTATATTCCACACACACGTATTTATTTTCTTGGGGTCCAGTAACTAAAACTGTATTATCTTTATTTTTGTGTTTGGAAACGATCCTGTCAATTATCCTGCTTTCATATCCGTTGGAAATCGCTATATGTTTTATTAAGTTTAATTCTTTGTTATAATCAGTAGGCGATAAGGGAAATTTTAGCATTCTGTGAGTGAGGCTATTAAAAGCAGCAAGTTTCTGTGACATTGGATGGTAGGAAGTAGCATGTATTGTTTGGCTCGAAGTTGTCGGCTTCCTGTAAATGCTATAATGGAACTTGTTGTCTTTCTTTTCAATAATTATATCTAAAAAATTTAAAAAAAAAAAAAATTCGATTTTTTTACTATGTCTATCATATACAGCGCAAACACTACTTTTGATGTCAAAATCTTCTTTCTTAGGGTTTTTCACACTCTCAAGCACATTTTTACTAGTGTAATTCACATAACACTGATGATGGTACCAAGCACCAACTTTGTGGAGTTCATCTATTGATTCTAATAAATCCCTAACCTCCAAGTCATTTTTCAACTTAGATGCGGCGACCACTTTTTCTTTAATATTACTCTTGTCATTTTTCACCTTACGAATCTCTTTTTTCTTCTTATTTCGTATTTTTCTGCATATAAAACAACGATTAATCCAGTCGAAAGTACTTGCCGGTACATAAACGTTCGGTCTTTTATCGGGAGTTGAATCATCTGGCATGTATACTGATGTTTTGCGCTTCTGGTTGCCTTTGGACATTTTTAATATTAATAAAACCCTGAATAACTAGCAATGTTCGATAAATCACAATAAGCTGAATGTTTTACCCCGAAAACACATACGTTTTGTATCGCGGTAGAACACAGAACAAACACAATCAGCAAAGTGAATTGTCGCGACGTTAACATGCAAGATCAAACACGTTCGTCCACCGCTCGGACGTTCTGGCGCGAAAGAATAAATTTTAAAAGTGATGAATTTCCATTTATCGCAAAGATAGCCAATTATACATTTTTATACACCTGCACAATATTTCATGATTCTTTCTCAAAATTACAATCGGGAGGGAATTTCGCTGATTATAATTTTTTATTATTTTATTTTCATAATAGATCAGTGAATGCGCGATTTTTAATGCTCAAGATCAAGAAACATCGAAAAAGAAGTCAGATATTGTTGATCAGATCTGCAGATCCCTAAAAAATCTCAGAACATCAACCTGCACACGAGAAGGACTTGATCGGCTCCACGACGCGGGGCGTCGAGCGCTGGCCGGGCGTAGGCCGGGCCCGCGGCTCAACTTCAACCTGATGTTTCTCAAAGACAGATGGATGTGTAACCTTCAAATCTTTTGGGAAAACTTCCTCTGTTTATCAGCTTGATACTGACATATAGTAAATTTCAATTTTCAGAAATTCCCTCGACTCTTTTTCAATTTGAAACGAAAGAATCGTTTCACCACTATTACAGGGGTCTTGCTGGAATATTTCTAGAAATACAAGTTGCAGAAAAATTTCATTCATGCTCATATAAAGGGGAGACATCACTGAACAATTATATGAAAGAATTATCCAGATCGGTCAATTAGGGAAGAAATGAGAGAGAGATAAAGCTTAAAAGTCGAAAAAACGAAACAGCGCAAAAAAGGCGCATTTTCCACGAAATAACAGTTTTCCCCCACTCCAATCGAAAAATGACAGAGGAAGAAGTTGTGCTGTTTTTTGTGACAAATATTTTGATACCAAATTTACCCTGTAACCACGCAGTTAGGGGTAAAGGTCATAATTTCGGGGGTACGCCGCTCGCCTATAACAGGTTTTATTTATTTTATGTACATAGTTTTCAATTTGATCAATGTGTTTTTATTAAAATTGATGAACAACCTGTAGATGAAGTGATTGAGGACCAATTTTCTCATGGCAATAGCTCTACTGACAGTTCGGACAACTTGGACAAAGAAGACGATGTCAATCCAATATGGTCGCCGACAATGGAAATACCTTTTAAACTTAACCCTGAATTGTTGGTACCTATTCTGGCTAACAACTAACTAAAACTCTATATATAAATAAAAGCCAAATACCACTAACTCACTGATCACTGTTTCTCAAAAACCATTAAACCTCCAAGGCTGAAATGTTGTAGGATGATTGGTCCTATATTGAAAGCGTGCAATAAGAAGGGATTTTGAAAAATACTTCATAGTTCCGTAATGGCAGCCTTTTTTTACCCCCAAAACTGCCCCAATGTATTTCTTATGGGAAAATCACAAACACAGTATTTCTGACATAACTTAAGGAAAATCTTGAGTAAAAGCTTCAAACCTTCACAGTTCTACACACATAACAAATGCGAACCTTATTTATGAATTTCAGCCTAACATGTAGGACATCAGGGGCCCAACAATGGAGTGGAGGGGATGAGTTCTGAGTGAGTGGCATGCTACAAGTCGGCTCCGTGAATGTTGTATTTTTTCTGGGAAATACTTAAGTGTTAGTGTTGAGTTTTAAGGAAGTTGTTGTTTTAGTGACAGTTTTTAAAGTGTTATATAATATAACAGCGTTACGAATTTATTTCCTGGAATATTAGTGGTTTTAGTTTGGTTGGAGCCTGCTTGATGTTAGTGATTGCAGCGATGCCAGCTGGCGGGACCAAGGTCACGACGCGTGCAGCGTCCAAGTCCGACACCGATGCAGACGACACAACACAGCCGCAAGCTACTCTACAGTCAGTTTATGAGAAGCTTAATGCGATTATGAAGTTACTCCAGAACAACACGGATGATATTAAGGTAATAAGAAATGAGCAAAGAGAGTTAGGTACGTCTATTGAGATATGTCACACTAATATAGGGGAGCTAAAGGAATTAACTAAAAATCAAGACGTGAAAATCAGTGCCTGTGATGATAAAGTATAGCAAGTAGCTAATGAAAATGTCCATTGAAAAGTAGAATAAACTCTCTGACAAAAAAAATAAACGAACTTGAACAGTACTCCCACAGAAATAGTTTAATCATTTATGGCGTTCCTGAGGATAAAAATGAAAACATATACAATGTTCTAAGAAGGCTTGCGACGGCGATTCAATTTCCAAACAGTGTTGTGGATGCTGTTCACAGAGAAGGAAAAAGTACAAACAAGGATCCAAGACCCATAATAATTAAGTTTGTAAGCCGCATTGACAGGGATGAGTTCTTCAGGTACTGCAAAGTTTGGCGTCACCTTAAAGCAACTGACTTGGGCTTTGGAAGCGATAACTCTATTTATGTGAATGAATCGCTAACTGCATCTACCAGAGAACTGCTCAGGCTGACCATCCTTATCATCCGGCGATAGAGGTGAGGTGTGTTATCGCTGTCAGGGAGTCGTGTAAGTCAAGGTCACTTGACGAGGCAGGTTATTGTTTTCACCATGCAGACTTCCTGCAGTTGTACCGTGGCCTGGCAGAAGTTGAATGGTCCCACCTTTATACTTTGCATGATGTAAATATTGCTTTGGATTATTTTTATCATAAAGTGTATGATGTAGTTGATAAAACCTGTCCTCGTAAAAGTACAGAAAAATCTAAATTTCCTGTTTGGTTTACTAAGAAAATTTTCTTTAATTTGAAACTGAAAGAAAAATATCAAAAAAATACAAAACCTTTGGCAAGGAAGAGGATTACATCAGATTTGAAAATGTTAGGTCAAAAACAAAAATAGGTATTAAAACTGCTTTTCAAATTTTATTCGCGAAACTGAAAATAATATTGTTACTGATAGTAAACAATTTTGGACATTTATAAAAAATAAGAGATTAGCTAATAACAATTTGTTAATTATGGAATTTAATGGTGTCCAGCTAGATAATGGTAAATTGATTGTTGACGAGTTAAAGGATTATTTCAGTTCTGTTTACAATAACAACACATTAGAACCTACAGTTGAGAATGCGATGCAGGGGGCTACCATGGTGGGTGCGGGTTGTCTTGTACTGGATCAGATAACGGAGGAGGATGTTTGTTTTGTTATTGGAAAATTAAAATCTAAGGCGGCTGCGGGTCCTGATTTGCTATCTCAGTATATTTTCAAAGGATGTGCAGATATTTTAGTTCAACCGCTACTTTTTTTTGTTTAACTTAAGCTTAAAATTAAGTGTATTTCCAGAAAAATGGAAATTGACTAAAATAACACCCATTTTTAAGAGCGGCAAAGAATCGGAGGTGGCGAATCACAGACCCGTGGCCGTCTTATCTGCACCAGCTAAAATATTTGAGAGTATTATTTACAAGAATTTATTTAACTTTTTTAAGAAATATTTGTCTAATAATCAACATAGTTTCATCCCTGGCCGTTCAGTTACTACAAACTTATTAAATTTTACTAATTACATTTCCTTGGGGCTGGACTCGATGACTCAGACTGATGCAATATATCTTCATCTGGCTAAGGCTTTTGATAAAGTGGATCACCTTGTTTTGTTGCAGAAATTACATTTTTACAGATTATCTAATAACTTAATCAATTTTTTTACTCGTATTTAATAAACAGAAAACAGTTTGTATTCTACAGGGGTTTTTTATCGTCAACATTTTTAGTACAATCCGGCGTACCTCAAGGATCAAACTTGGGTCCTTGTTTGTTTACAATTTTGATAAATTATTTGTGTGACTAGGTAAATACAGTAAAATCCTTGTTATTTGCGGACGATTTAAAGCTTTTTTTTCACATTTCTACAATGAAACATGCAGAAGATTTACAAGCTGACCTGGATCATGTTTATAATTGGAGCATTCTCAATAAAATATGTTTTAATGTTGAAAAATGCCATGTAATGACTTTTATTAGATCAAACAACTTCACAGTATATAATTACCAACTGAATGGACAAATAATCAAGAGAGTTAGCTCAATTAAAGATTTAGGTGTTACAATTGACAGCAACTTAACATTTAATAAGCACATAGAAACTTATGTTAGTTCTGCAAGTCGTATAATGGGGTTCATTATAAGACAGGGGGTAAGCTTCAAAAACATTAAGTCTTTTATTGTTTTATATACATCCTTAGTCAGTTCGAGACTAGAAAGCGCGGCCATTGTGTGGAGTCCTGTACATTTAATTTATCGTGAAATGGTTGAAAGACTTCAGAAAAGGTTTTTACATAACTTGTATTTTAGGTGCTTTAATGTTTACACATACTTGATTCCATACGATGAGTTGTTAGATATGTTTGGGTTAGATAGTCTGGGCCTGAGGAGACAGGTCATGGATCAAGTCTTCCTCTGGGGCCTGGTGTGGGGGCGGGTTGATGACGCGGTCTGCCTGGGGGCCCTCAGTTATCGTGTACCAAACTTTAACAGCAGAAACATATCGCTATTTAGTATACCTCATTCGCGCACATCGGCATGTGCATCCTTTCCTCTGTTGCGGATGATAAGGGGCTATAACTCAATGCTTTTTGATGGGTCAGACATCGATATCCACCTTGATAGTTTGAGTAGTTTCAAGAAGAAATGTATTTTGTCATTTTTGAGTCAATAAGATTTAAACCTACATTCATTTATTTGCTTATTGATTTACTCTTTTGTTGTTCTTGTTATTATGCTATTTATTTTTGTTGTTATTAAGTTATTCATTTTTATTGTTGTTTCAAGTTATAATGTTAAATCCATGTCCTTCTCATATGGGTAGGCTACAGTATGAAATTATTTATTTCTATGATTTGAATTATGTTTTTGTATTGTGAAGTGTAGAATCAGATGAAGCATAGTAGACTTGAACTCATCCTGATATAATTTATTGTAAATGTATAGTACTGCTATAATGTAATTTGGTTCAACCTGTATTATAGCAAGAAAATAAAATAAAATAAATAAAAAATAAAAAACAACTGACATTTTTTAATACTGATGTTATCTACTCAGTGTGGGGTATCAAATAAAAGCTATTTTTCTATTGAATCCAAATATACCATTAGATTTTGAAAATGGCAATTAATACGGGGCATATGCTCCCAAAAAAAAAACCAAAAAACCGAAAACAAAAAAAGGGTAATATTAATATAAGCCGCCCTAGTGGGGTATCAAACTATAGGTATTTATTTCCCAAATCACATTATACCATTGTATTTTAGAAGGGACAACATTTAAGGGCTCTGTCCCCCCAAATAAAAATATATGCTCCAAAACCCAAAATTGGGTAATGTTAAACTAATATACTCAAGTGGTATCACATTTAAGGTATTATTCAATTAATTACTAACATACCATCAGATTTTAGAAAAGACTGTGTTTATGGGCTCCATGCCTATAAAACCAAAATGCATGGTCAAACTGGTTAAAAACCCGTATGCCGAACTCCCTCACGACGCGACCTGCTGAAACCCAAAAATGGGACTTCAGCAGAGTGCCTTGGTGCAAGCTGAACTTTCCACTGCAAGGCCATAGGCTGAGTTCTACAAAGGCGCAAAAAGCAGTCTCCAGGCGCGAAGTGTGCAGGGGTTACCCCTAGTACTGTATAAAACGATTTAACTTGTAAATAGGGTCGAATTATGCAAGCGTGCGGCCATCCGCACCGCACATTACGTGACTCCATGCCCACGTAATAAATATATGAAATTTGTTCTTCATTAGATGCTCTTTAGATTGGAATAGGTAAAAAATTATAATACATTTTCAGGCCCTCTTATTTTACTCATAATTGCAAAAATAAATAAAAACAAAAATTATTTATTCGTTTTATAAATAAAAATACTTCTGTATGTATTTTATTATTATAGAGCTTTGTATGTTTATTTTGTTACAATACAAAATAAAAAGTATGAAGATATGACAACAAATAACAAATCTATGAGCGTTTACCAAAACTCAACAATTTCGCACAAAACTGCTTAGCACTTTTGGGTATACCCATAGGCCAGGCAGCATAGCACTAATAGGGTTAGTTCTTCCAGTATTTTAAGACCTATACTTTTCGGATGGATAGCAATGTATATGCAAAGCAAGCTATGAAAACTTTATATTCTTGTATAGCTCTTACCTGTACTTATCAGTCAGTGGAATGGTTTTTTATATTTTTTTCCTTTGAAATATATATCTATTGCTGCATTATTTAAAACAAAGTGAATATTTCCATGTTTCTTTTTTATGTAAAAATGTATAGTTGCCCTTAAAAGAAAATAAAAGTTCATTTATAAGCAAGCAATGGATATTTTTAATGTGATTAATTTACATGCCTAAGTAGTCATCTTTAATTGTCTTCAACATTTCCTGTACATCTTAATAATTCCTGTTTCATGTAGCTTCAGCTTATTTCCTCATATCTTGTATAACAAATTTTTGAAATGAGGAAAAATGATTCTAGATTTTTTTAGTAACTATTTAATATATCTATAAAAATCTTCTCTTTACATTTGGGTAAGTTAAAACATTATGTACACTATGTGAGAGATCTTAAATACTTATAATAGTATTTATAAAAAATATCATGAAATGAAAATCCTAATATCAAACTGAAGAGTAACTTTTTTGCATATTTGGCTTATTGTTACAATATCCTCGTAACTCTTGTACCTGCACACGACTAAATTGAGCTGTGCTTACCTTATTGTGGAAGCACCCACCTTCCACCTATATACGCACACTCATATTGACCTACCCTCCCACCCATACACGCACACTCACGGTAGTATTGACCTACCCTCCCACCCATACATGTACAGTTGTATTGAACCCCCGCCCACCCATACACGTACAGTGGTATTGATTGGTATCATTGCCACTGTACATGTATAGGTGGGCGGGTGGGTGATTACCACTGTACGTGTATGGGTTGGTGGATCATTACCACTGTACGTGTATGGGTGGGCGTGTGGGTCAGTGCCACCGTACATTTATGGGTGGGCAGGAGGGTCATTACCACTGTACGTTTTGCTAACAACGTGGGCAAAACAACTGGTTATCTTGTAAATGCACCTTGACGCAGTTGTCACCAGAAAATATAGATCCTAGTTATGACACCAGCTGCTTAAACTCAAGGTCTAAAATGTTTAAATGTTTCTGTTTAAATGTTAAATGTCTAAATGTTTCTGTACTGCCAAACGGCTAAATTGAGCTGTGCTTACATGTTTCTGTATTGCAACTCGGCTAAACTGAGTTGTGTTTATATGTTTCTGTACTGCCAAACGGCTAAATTGAGCTATGCTGACATGTTTCTGTACTGCCAAACGGCTAAAATGAGCTGTGCTTACATGTTTCTGTACTGCCACAAGGCTCAATTGAGCTGTGTTTATATGTTTCTGTTCCGTTACACGGCTAAATTAATTATTTAATAATGAGCTATTGTAATCAAAATCAATTTCTTACATCATAATTTGAAAATTGTTAAATTATAAATATTTTTCAATAAGAACAGTTGTTACCTTAATTTTTTTTTAATTTAACTAAATACAATGTATAATATTATAAAATCCAAGATCTGATAAAGAAATACAAAATGAACAATATTTAAAAGTTTCTTACTTCTATAAGTTAAGATAACTTACAAAAGAACAAATATAATAGAGTTATATTTGTTCAATATTGTTATGGATATTTGTAGTATAATTATATGCTAAGAATATAAGATAATTAATTATATATTATATTCTTATTACAATGAAATTGAGATATACTTGTCTGGCATATAAAAACAAATAATTTTGAGTGAGAAAATATGTTCAAGATACAAATTACATTCAATTTCAAGAACAGTTGTTCAAGAAGGTGTACCTTAAACTCACCCTTCTGAATAAAATAAAATTTAACCCCAGAAAACCAAATGTTTAATCTAACGCACAACTTGTAGACAATGACAAGTTATCGAGACCCCATAATCACACTTTTCTATCGTAAAACAAGGTTAATGGAGAAAATGTGATACTAAAATTAAACTAAGATATTACAATGAGCTGGAGCCTTTAGTATTAAGGTGCTAAAAAACAGAATTACTTATAAATGCATTTTTACAATGCAAGTACTCTTTACACAGTTCATTTTTTTTTTTTTTTTTTTTTTTTTTTTTTTTTGGGAGGAACGCTAGCTCCAGACGTATTGTTCCTGGACCCCTTTGTAGTTCAACAATTTACGACACAGTGTTTCAGCCTCTTCTTATTTTGGCTTATCTTAAACCACTTATATGCACAAACTACAATACCACAGTCTGTCACTTCCTTCTAATGGGCATCTTATAAATCCCACAGGCGCCGGTCTTCATTACAGCAATCCTCCTTACTTGATTTTGCCTGATAGTCTTCACCACACCTTGAATAATAACAGGAATGTTTCCAACAGTTCAAACTCATTTTAATCATTCAACACTTATTTTAATACTCGTAAAGGTTGAACAACACACAATTAAATTTTTAAACTGGTAACATATCCAGAATTCTCAAGCTTAAAGAAAAACATCGGCAAAATGAATAATTCCAATGAGCCAAAACATAAGAATAATGTATTTTAACGCCACTAACATGATTAGCACAGCTTTATATATAAAATACAGGGTATCGGATAAGTTTTTCTTTTAAAAACAATTGCCCAATCCCTCTTCTGGCCATGTATTATTGATGATTGTATATTCTTGTCTACAGAGCTATAGACATTTTCATATTAACCTGCCTACAAATCTCTGATGTCATGATAACCTTGCTCTGAATTCTCATATTCCTTCATTTTGAAATCAGACTGAATGGGATGATCTGTAAGAACTGAAATTCACATCAAACCAAACCTACCAATAATGCATAGGTTTATTAATCAATACAAGCTTGAAGACGCCAATAGCATTCAGAGTTTTTGTCCATTGTTGTGTTTTGTATGTCTTATGTTTTTGTTTTGAAGATTTAACTTTTTTAAGTTTTCTGAAGCCCATACCTTCTCTTACTCCAAGTATATTAATTTTAGATTAGCACTCAGTTAATGCAAACAAACGAAACTACTATTTTCTAATACTTTGTTCGCATGAATGGTTCAAACAGTTTAATCATTAACACATATACGTAGTTTCAAATGTCATGAACCACACATCATCAGCATACACACATACTCGTGGCACTAAATACTGTTAGTGAAGTGTTGGCTGCCAGACAAAACCAGTTAAGTATCAAACGGCAATCAAATGGCTGGTCACGTGATATACAGCATATAACTAAACAACCAACAAACACAAACCATGCTGACTAATTTAGAACTACATCATGAAATGAAGCTAAAACTTGTTTTTAACCCTAGAGCTGATGACTATATTTTCCCTAACTGATTAGCCATTTTTGCAAGCTTTTCTTTTAAAAACGATAAAAAAATATAAATCATTTTTAAGAGAAATTCTAGTTGGTATACCTCTGGTTACCAAGTTGTATATAAATTTGTGTGCTTCGAGTTGTAGAATGTTAAAAAAGTACAATCACAATTAAAAAATATTTAACATATGTTACTACTAAACTGAAATAAAAAGTTATTTATGAAAACTAAATCTTTACATGACCAATAAGGCTACATCAGAGCCTATACACCACATTAAAAGTGAGATAGCCATTATGTCGTAAATGTTTTGCTGAATTTAAATATTTACATATAATATATATATATATATATATATATATATATATATATATATATATATATATAAGAAATTATATATAAATATGTTTTTATAAGTGAAAAACTTAAAAGTAAAAAACCATGGAAACAACTCATTTTTGTTATAATCATATACACAATTTATATATACATTTTTCAAATAATTTTCTTGATTGAAAAGTTATAAAAGCATATTTAGAATAAAGAATATAATAATGCATATATTATAGAACCAACAATACTAATCGTAAACAAACCGGTTGCTAAACAACTAATTCCTACAAGATGCCAAGATCAAGACAGCACTTTGAACGAGTGACTCTGCACAGCCTTGTAAATCACGGTGTTGTTCTCAAAACATGTTGTTTCAATACTGTAACAAAGTGTGCTTATGGAATTAGGAAAAGTCAACTTCAAACTTATGTGTTTTTAAAAGTTTGTTGTTTAACTTGGGGGTGAATGAGTATGATGAGCGTAGATGAACGAGTGAAGTCATTGTTACTGACTGAGTTCGACTTAGCTGAGAAAGGACTATTTATTAATAGTCCAATAGTCAGGGCAATTATAGGACCTAAAGCTTAACATGGAATCCAAACCACGTAGTGTTGGTCTGATTTTCAGCTAACTGACAAGTCTGACTCTCAGTTCTCTTCCCTAAACAACATCTGAACCTTGACTACCATCCAACAAGGACACCCCAGACTTCTCTAGTAGTATCCACGTCGATAGCAACCACTGAGCAGACGCCATGTCGGTATTAAGAGGACTGAGCATGGAATCTATCACCTACAATCTCCCAAACACTTTGTCCCCAAGTAGCTGGGTTACCCAATCATATGTTCATTGTTTCGTTTTTGTCACAGCTGATTTTAATTCTTGTTTACATTCGGTATCAGTCACCGTCGGCAGTAGGTGTTGTGTTTACAGAGTTTCAACTTTATGAGACATAATATATAAAAAATCACTACAGATTGTTTTTTAAATAAGGGGTGTTTTTTTTTTTTTTTAAATAAACATCAATTATTTATTCAAAATACATTTATTTTTAGAATCTACATACTTTTCTTTATTTTTCTACATAGTCGCCTTGTTCGTTAAAGCACTTATCATATCTTAAAACTAAGTTTTGAAACCCCTCTTCAAAGAAATTTGCCGCCTGCTCTGACAACCAGGAGTTCACGGCCGTCTTGACTTCTTCGTCATCATCGTAGCGCTTCCCACCAAGATGATTTTTCAAGTACCGAAAAAGGTGGAAATCGCTCAGAGCAAGGTCCGGGCTGTACGGTGGATGCTTCAAAACTTCCCAGCCAAAAGAGTCGATCATTTCCTGTGTCCGAGCAGCGGCGTGAGGCCTTGCATTGTCGTGGAGGAGCAGAATTCCCTTTGCCAGCATGTCGCGTCTTTTGTTCTGAATGGCGCATCGGAGCCTGGCTAGGGTTGCGCAGTAGGCTTCTGAGTTAATCTTCATTCCTCGCGGCATTAAGTCCACTAGCAAAACACCGCGCCTGTCCCAGAACATAGTTGCCATGACTTTGCGCCGCGACAGCGTTTGCTTGGCTTTGAATTTAACCGGAGATGTTATGTGCCGCCATTCCATGGACTGTTGCTTTGATTCAGGAGTGATATGGGATACCCATGTTTCATCTCCTGTGACAATTCGACTCAACATGTCATCTCCTTCCTCGTCGTAGCGGGTCAAGAAAGTCAAAGAGCTGTCCAATCTCTTTTTTTTTTTTTGTGATCTTCAGTGAAGAGTTTGGGTACCCATCTTGCGCACAATTAAGTTTAGTTTTTCTGACACAATTTTATACAGTACTGACCTCCTGAATGAATTTTTGCGTCAACTGCAGTAACCAAATCTTCCGTGATCAGAGAGGGCCGGCCTGAGCAATCTTCTCGTGGAAATTTTTTCGGCCATTTTTAAAATCTCGGATCCATTTTCGCACTTTACCTTCACTCATTGCCTTGGCACCATACACTTCACAAAGCTGACGGTGAATGTCAGCAGCCGACATGTTTCTTGTAGTCAAAAATCAAATCACCGACCGAATCTCACACGCGGCGGGCGATTCGATTACCTTAAACATTTTAAAGTTCCACAGTAATGCATACAGTTTAGCTACAGAGCTGCAACTGATGTGAAGTTGTTCGCTAGGAATGCCAGGAGGCGGGGTGCACGCTCATTACGGCAGGAATGCGAACTACTACCGTGTACGGGACAACAGCCCTTACTTAAAAAACAGCCCTCGTAGATTAAATTTGCTACAAAATGGCTATTTTACTTTGTCCATTTTCATTGGGAAACATTATTTTCAAGGTATGGCCCCATACATTTTTCAGTATGTAAACACACACTTATACAGTATATACTTATACCCAACATTCTTGGGTGGATGCAGTTTTATGCATTTGCAACAAAATATATTCCTGCCAGTTTATTATCTCCATTTGGAGTAATGGCTTTGAAATGGAGAAAAAATTTACAGCAACATCACTCCATTCTCTTGCTGGAGGTACTGCAAAATGAGCTTTTAAGAATGCCGACAACTTCTCTACCTCTTTAAAGTCTTCAAATCTTCCTGCAAATTCCTTTTTAAAATCTTCAATGAAATGTAAAAACACTGTATCGTCTATTTCTGATTCAGAATTACTCGTATGTTCAAGAGTTGTTGGAAAGTGAATTAGTCCTTGACTTGAATTGTCTTTTTCAAAAATATCGAGCTGGTGACCGAAAGTATACACACTTTTTATTATATCACATATTAATTTCTCATTTCCTTGTAGTTCGGTATTGAGCACATTTAAGTATTGCAAAATGTTTTTCAGGAAAGTCACAGCCAACATTTTGTTTGCCAGGAACTCCAAATAATTTATTGCTTCTTGGGTATTCAAGTTTTCTAAAAAGGTAGTTATTTCTTGTTTTATTTGCCAAAAACATTCAATTACTTGACCTTTACTTAGTCAATGAACATTGTTGTGTTGAAGAAAGTCAGAATATGTTGATTTATACTCAGATAGAAAGACTTTGAACTGCCAGTGATGAAGAGCAGAAATACACCTCATAAAATTAATCAACTTGAACAAGTTATTCATTACCTCTTTCAGAGGGTCACTAAGTTTCCCATATAGGGCTGCCTGGTGAATTATGCATTGACAAGATAGTAGCCCCACATTCTCTTTGAATCGCTTTACAAGCCCTCTTTCTTTGCCAACCATAGCTGGAGCCCCATCAGTTGAGAGAGACACCATTTTATCGTAATTAATGTTTGATTTTGTCATGAAGTCATCAAAAGTCTGCAATAAATCTCCACGACTAAAGCAATTTTTCCCTAAATATTTTATTTTCAATATCAAAAAATCTCACAAAAAATAGACATTTGTTCATCGTCGTTAGCAAGGCGCATTTTGTAAAAGTTTGAGCAAACTCCTTTTATTGTCTGCAACCAATATTTCAGTTCTTGCTTTTTGCCAACAAAAGATTGCCTAGAATTGCAGCAACAATGTCCTTTTTATCTACAAAAAGTGTTATGGCCATTCCTATGATACATTCTTTAACTATCTTAGAGTCTGAGAATGGCTTCTGGTGTTCATTGAGTGTCTAACATACACGCAAAGCTGCGTCTGTAGATTTTTCTTGCTTGCTTATGCTTCAAACCAGTATGAATGTGCTTTTTTTGTAAGAGATTAGATGTATTTTGAGTTTTTCTTAGCGAGCCTCACTACCCAGAGGGAAACTTTAGTGAAACTGTTGATGAGTTGTTTCAATTTGTACTATTAATTTTAGTGACAGTTTTATTGCATTTTAGGCAAACTGGAACAGCGCCAGGTTTACCAGGAAGCATAAAACATAATGTTCAGTCCATTTAGTCAAAAACTTCCTATGTTCACTATCAACTTTACACTTTTTACAATCCATATCATAAAAAATAAAAATCAGAAGCATTGACAATACAAAATAATTTACTAATGTCATGTTGGTTTGATGTACAGTACTGATTTGGCAAGCTAGGTTAACTGAGAGAGACGGCAACAGCCACAAAAACACTCACTTCCTCTCAGCTCTACTACGTGTCTACGACTGGGACTGGTTGGCAATGTTGGCGAGGCGGCGGTGTTACCAACTCTACGCGAGGCTGGACAAACTCAGCGGCGGTGTTGCCAACTCTACGGTGACAATCAAACTTAGGAAAAGGCTTTTTAAAATTATACTTATAGTATATGTGATTGAGATATTAAAATATTTTTGACGGTCCAGTATTTTACGTTCCGCGGTCCATGTCTGAACCGCTGTCTGCCAGTTGCCGACAGTGTTTCAAGAAGTCTGTGAGGGACAAAATGAGAGTAAGAGTAAATAATTCTGATAAAATATCAATCAGGTTGCTGACATCAATTTGTTCTTAGAAATGCAATTTATTTCTAAGACGGCAGACGACCTACATCATATTATGGACTTCGATCCAATATTGCTTATGTCTGATTTTGCTGCCTATGTTGTCAAATTTTAGTTTTAATTCTGCCTCAAATTGAGGTATACTGCACATCATGCAACTTAGATCTGTCCAGTACTAATTGCATTAGTGCAGTATATGATAATGAACTAGATATTAAGGCAATACAACTCGGAAACATGAAAGTTTATATTGTATAGTTATGGTCAACCATAACTTTAGATTTGTAAAATATGCATGTGCATTTTTCATAGATTCGGGATTAAAAAATTGTGAGAATTAAAAAGCCTAACAATCTTTTTACAGATTTCCTGTAGTAATAATTCTTAATAAACCATAAATATGAAAGATTAAGATTAATATAACATCGTTCTGCAACTTGTACTTCAGTATATTTCAAAAGTGCAACGATTAGGAAAAAACTTCTTTCTTTCCAAAAATAACCAAGGTTCTACTATACTTTTCATTTATCTACATTAAATTATGCCTTACCTTTCACAATTTCACTGCCCACATTTAATCTCACATATGTACTTGGACGTTTACTGCATGATGGTCTGTGAACATAAACAATTACAATAAAAGTAAAATGAAGTAATGTTTAAGAAAAGCATTTTAAGCAACTAAAAATGTTCGTCTTTATACAAATGTTTTTTATTAAAATAAACAGCATTACTATATATTGCTTCAGTTTACAATAAAGGCAAGCAAACCTTATGTAGGCTACATTATCCTTTTATAAAACAAAAAAAAATTCTTTATGCTCTCTAAATAGATCTTGAATTTAGAGAAAGAATTTTTACTACAACTTTGGAGAAAAGGGTTTTTAGACCTCAAATGTAGATTGGTTTATTTAATTTCCCCAGAAATATTTGTGAGAATTGATCAATTTTAACATTAGACACCCACTTTTAAGTAGAAATCAAAATTAACATGAAAATATTGAAATTTATAAACCATAATGAAAACAAAATGACTATAACAACTGCTCAGTGTTAAGAGTTCAATTCTTAATCTACTTTTGCTATAACTTTTGGTATCCGAAATCGATTGCCTTAATTGGTTACCTAAGATCTTTTTAACCTTCTTTTTTAACATAGCTTGTTTACTCAATATTTCAGAAATAAGAAAGATAACACCCACAAAAAATGTAGATTTCACAGTTGTAATAGTGCTGGGTTGTTTTAAACTCTGATGTAAATCAAACAATATTTAAATGAGTTAATTATTACTGATACTAAAATAATTCATCTGAATTTCGAATGAACAATTAACTTGTTTATCTGATTTTACAGAATTTAGTCGAAGAGATTGACCATCAGCCAGTATATTTAGCTTACACTAAGCAGGAACGGACAAGAAATAAGAAAAAAATGTTCTATCTCAGTAAACAAAACAAGTTTAGAGGACTCATCTTTCCTGACGTCCTTTCTGCTGTTTAATTGAATTGTATCTTAATATTAAGTTAACCAACCAATCATGTTTTAGTATCTATCAAAAACCTATACAGTACTTGCAAAGAAAATATAATTATCTACATACTCTCATACATATATTTATTAACAAATTTAAATGTACACACCTGACTGAGTCAATGGATTGCCTTTTTAAATAGTTTTTGGGCGACACTTTTCTATTTTCACATTCTTGTTTATTATCAAATGACAAATCCATTTTTACTTCTGTTTCAATACTTTCATCTCGACTGAATGAATCGTCATCACCATCATCAGAGAGTAACTCATCTTCAAAAAGGCATGGCTGTTTAGTCTGTGCTTTTCGTAATTTCTCTTTTTGTGGACCTTTGAGATTTTCTTCTACTTCATGTAAAAGTTTAACATTACTAAAATTCCCCTGTATTGAAATATCTTCATTTATCTTTTCTTCTTTATTAGAATAATCAGTTTGAAGAGTGTCATCATCACAATCACTATCGTCACTCTCTTTCCAATCATTCAAAATATTGATAGAAATTTTATTGCCTTGTGTGGTTGTAGATAGGGAGAGTTTTCTTACTGACGTTGCATCTGGCTTCTCAGCCTCCTTATTACAAGTTTCCTTTTTAGACCCTGGGTTATTAATAATTGAACACTGCTGTGGATTATTCACTGTATCATTACCCATGTAGTTGTTTGTTGTTTGTAAACAACCTTCTTCAATATCAATAACCATACCAGAGTCTTCATCTAATTTCTCTTTATTTATTATATGTTCTGCTGCATAGTCATCTTGGATTTGGTCAACAGTAATAATTTCGTTTTCTAAGGCATGTCCTTCAAATTTTTTTACTTTTGATTTATATTGTTCATTTTGAGACATTATTTGTTTTTGTTTAGTTATTTTTTTGTTCTGATAAGTAGGAGCTGTTTTGTTTTCAACGGTTTCTTCAATATTTTTATATCCTAGACTTGTATTGTCAGTTTCACTTACTACCTTATTAGTTTCAAGTTCAATTTCTTCAACATTTCTATGACTTTGTTTATTTTGTTTATCACAGGTTAACTTTTTACTTGAAACTGGATTATTTTGCAATGATTGTATTGTATCGCATTGGTTTCTTTTAGTTTTCATTGGGCTTACTTCAATTGTTTCACTGTGCTGTGGCAATGCAATATAAATATTACCATGATCACTATTATTAGATTTAGTTAAATTTTTCCACGTATACACAGTATTGATCTTCAATTCATTTCTTCCTTTTTCTAGAGCAACAGATTTTTTAGTTTCTTCTTTTTGTACTATAAAAATATCTCCAGGTTTACTTGTTTGTCTGTTTACCTCATCAACAATTGAAATCTCGATATTTTCGTCAGGTCTTTTATCAGATTCTATAACAGTAAATAAATGGTCTTCATTTTTCTTATTGGGCGATTTACTAATGGTTGGACAATGGCTTCCTTTGGAAACACTAGAAGATTGATCTTTTGCTTTATTTTTAAGTGATTTAGATATCGAAATACTTGCAGATGAATCAGTGTCTTCATTTGAATGGTAATTAGAATCAATATGAAATTGAAGCATTTCAGTTGTGCTTGTCCACATTCGGCAATGTGGGCATTGTTCTTTCACTGTTGCACAGTTTGGCTAGAACAGAAATTTGTTTTTTTCTTAGATTATTTAAAGAATTATTATAAATTATTGAAATTGTTATGACTAAATATATCCAATTAGCAACTATAAAAAATACTGTTATGATTTCTAGAGCTTCAAACTTTTAACAACCCTTGAAAACCTACAACAGATCATACAAACTCAAACTAATACAGACTTGGGTCTGACCCACTTGAAGTAATAAAAAGCTTCCAAAAGCACAACACAGTGATAAGGAGTGTTCTTGTAGTACAGCTTTAACCATGAAAATGGACACAAATCATTACTGAATGTAAGGGAAAAGGGAAGAGGGGAGACAGAAAAGAAACCTTGAGAAACTTTTATTGATATTCACCACCTTTCTACATTTAATACTCAAGTGGCCTTACATGGCTTGAATTGTTTGAAAAACTATATAATATTTTATGTATATATTATATAGTTTATATATATATACATATAATATATATTATATGTATATATAATATAATATGTATATAATAACTACTTCCAAAATAACCAACAATTTTATAAACAAGTTTCTGGTTTACCGATGGGAGGAGTCCTTAGTCCAATTATAAGTAACATTTTTATGGTTTTTTTTTAAGAATTAACATTCAATAAATGGACTATAAAACCGAAAATATGGCTTCGTTATGTTGACGATATATTTTGTATTTGGGAAAACCAAGATGATATACATATTAAATTTTTAAATTTTATTAATGAAATACGACCAACGATAAAATTTACCATGGAAAAAGAAGAAGGAAAACTTCTGTTTTTAGATATAATAATATCCAAAACAGAAGACAATACTCTTGAAACCTCTTTATATCATAAAAAAACATTTAGTGGACAGTATTTAAATTATTTTTCTAACCATCCTGAACATGTTAAAATTGTAAAATTGGACTTGCTAGAAGTTTATTCCAAAAAATTGAACTTATTTCTTCTTCAAATGAAAATAAAAATTACAAAAAAGAAGAAATGTGCCATTTTCTAAAGATGAACAACTATCCCAATACACTTATTCAAAAATTAATGAGAGGAAATAAACCTAAAAAAGCACGCAATCGTCAAGACAATGAAAACAAACCTGTAACAACTGTAGTCATACCCTATGTTAAAAACCTTTCAGAGAAAATTCAAAAAATTAATTCTAAATTTAATATTCGAACAAGTTTTACATCATCAGGAAGCCGTCGTAGTAAATTATCTAAATTAAAACCAAAAAATGAAAATCAATCAACAAAAAATGTTATATACCAAATTAATTGTGAATGCAATAAAACATATTTCGGCCAAACATCAAGACCTGTTAAAACAAGAATAAAGGAACATATTTATAATTTTAAAACTGAAAATACTGAACAATCAAAATTAGTTGAACATGCTATTGATAAAAAGCATAATATAAAATTTGAAGAATCGTCTATTATATATAAAGAAAAATCTTGGAAAAAGAGAAATAAAATTGAAAGTGCGTTCATGGCATTAAAAAAAGATGACTGTATTTCTCAACCATCTGTTAATTTTAATAATATATTTTTACCTATAATTAGAAATGAACTAGAAAACAACTTAAATAATTCAAAACCTTGTTTTTAAATTTTAACTACTTATCCATCAATGTTATTTAATATTTACAAATTGTATATTTTTTAACATATGTTTTATATTTTTGTACAATTTTGTTATTATGATCTGAAGATGCCGTAACTGGCGAAAATGCATTAATCTAAAATTAAAAACTGTGGAATTAGTAAAAATGTTTTATTTAAATCCATCGAAATTCCACCAAGTACCAAATAACGAAACTATATAATATACCATTCAGTTTTCAGAGCTGTGGTTTGTGCAATGAGAAGAGAGAAGCCTGCCTCAAACAGCAGAGCTGCAATTGAGTAATTGCAATTGAGTAAATCTGCAACAACCCCTCTGCAGATTTGCATTTCATGCCAGGTGCCAAAATTTGCATATTTGAACACAAACTTAATGTAAACTAACTTTTTTCTTACCAAGATATATATATTTTGTTAACTATAGTTAATTAATTTCAAACAATTAAAATATTGAAAATATAGATTTTTTAAATTTAACTGTTCATTTAATTAATATGTTTCAGTTATAATTTTGTAACATGTTTGTTCTTACAAAGGTATTCCATATTTTTTTATTCCCAGCTGATTTTCTGTAATTTTTAAATTTCTCACTTTTGTAGGACTTTCTTTCTCCCTCTGGATAACTTATTTTATCTTATGAATCACTTTAAATATGATTAAATTACAAAATTAAAACATAAGCCTATATATATTATTAGTATACATCATAAATCAATTTTAGTTTTTTAAACAGTTCATTACTATTATCTATGTAATTAATTAAATTATATCTTACCCCTTTACAACACTGTGAGTGTTCAACTATTCCTAAAATCTTCAGGTCAAAGTAGAAGCAATCCCTTTGGCCTTTAGTTATATGTAAACAACTGGCATAACCTTTACCATCAAGTTCACGTTCCCAGTAGCGAACCATGGACTTCGTGATATGATTGAACTGATTAGGGGCTCTGAAGATCTTGTGGCTACGCTCTAGGTGCCAGAGCAGTGGATTGACACTCATGGTGCGCCCCTTGCATTCTGAGCAGACATAGAGTAGCAAGTCTTTCTCCTAAAACAAAACTTATATTACTTAGTATTAAACACAAAAGTATTATCTACTACAAAACATATGAAACATGAGGTGTAATCAATTTGTATTTTCTTCTAATAATAGGTCCCTGGATTTAACACCTACAATTCTATTATTTTATTTATTGTCAGAGCAATTCTAATAATACTTCTCAGCTTAGAAAATATCCTATTTATAAAAATGTAAATAAGAAAAAAGTGTTTAAATGTTTAACCTGTAATATTATGATTTCCATAATCACAAATATTGCTAAGGTAATAGATATATATATATACTGTATAGCTGTCCTCCCATCCACAAATGTAAAACATTACCTCACCCACGCATAGTCGTTCCGGCCTTCCCACTCACCAGTACAAACATACAATGGTAGGCTAGTGGCCTTCCTACCAAAAGAACACTATCAAGAAGATCCTTCAAGTAATGTTTGTTCAATAACACCGTTAGACTGTTTGGATTTTGTTGAACAAGTAGAAAAACAAATAATGTGCAGATTTATTATTTTATCTTTAGGAATTAAATTTTGAGACTAAAATCATTGACAGTATAAAACACTCTTGTCAATTGATAAAACCTCTATACACGCTGATATTTTACAACTATTGATACATAAATTTGTCTAATAAAACTCGCTTTATCACTCAATTTATGGTCGGCAAAAGCCTTAAAATAAATGCAAGAAAATTATTGTGAAAAAGTAATGCTAGAGACTTATTCAATAAGTAATATATGTTTTAGTGAGATAAATGTCTCAAAGAAGTAAGGGAAGATGAAGAAGTCAATTGTCATCATCTTCAATGGAAGTTTTAGTGAACACTAGTTCCACCAGTTACAACAAGATCATTGCAGGAGTGTTATTTAGCTGAAATGTTGAATAACTTTTCATACTTTGTAAACAAAACGTACTGCTTGTCACAAGTTTTCAGTTCTCATTGCCAGCAATATTTAATGTCATGGTGCAGTCTGTAAAGAACTAAAATAAGATGATAAGAAAGGATATTTCAGCAATGTCGCTGTACGAAATATTTCAGCAATGTTGCTGTACGAAATATTTCGGCAATGTTGCTGCACGAAATATTTTAGCAATGTTGCTGTACGAAATATTTCAGCAATGTTGCTGTACGAAATATTTCACAGCATTGTCGCTGTACGAAATATTTCAGCAATTATCATTTTATGCTCAGTTTCAGCCAGTCTTTCATAATCTATAACACCTTGATTATTTTTTTAATATATTAATTTTTGATGCTGTCATGTAGTTTCAATAATTACTTTCCCAATTTTTCTTTACTTTCCCAGAGAACTCTGAAACAATTCATGTCAAAAGAATGTTTTAGATCACTAAGTTTCAAGATATATATCTGAGTTTATTCTAGCGTTCTGTAAACTAAACATTTTTTGTTAAATTAAAACATTGTTAAATTTAACATTTGTTTCACTTTCATGTTTAGGCCTCCGGATTACTGAATTAACGCTATATAGTAGGTTATTTACCTTTGTGATCCGTCGAGTAATCCAACATTTGTAGCTTAGCTACGCGCGTTTCAACCTGCCATCTTGCAGGTCATCATCAGGCAGGTCTTTATTTTAGTTTCATTTTCAGCCTGATGATGACCTGCAAGATGGCAGGTTGAAACGCGCGTAGCTAAGCTACAAATGTTGGATTTGTTTCACCTTTGTTGACATTAATGTACATCTCTGTATTTTCCTATACAACTGCATTCATCCACAGCTTGGCGTTTCTGTTGCATGTCATCCCATTGGTGACTAATGACAAACAGTGCTTGTTCTGTGTTTATCAGTCAAGCAATCAAATAGTAAATATACATACCAAACGATCATTTAAACTATAGAGAGGCATTTCCTCTCAAAACCACTATCTGTTATGAGCAGAGCTAGTGGCAAAAAGAAGAACAACAGACATATACTACCAAATTACAGTACAAAATTCTCCCGCTAAGAGTTCTACCTGTTTTGAACCAGTTTTAGCCCAAGCCGCGTTGCGCCTCGGTGGTCTAGTGGATAAAGTCACCATTCCCTGCGCCCAGGGAAATGTTGAAACCTGGGTTTGAATCCCAGTCAGCGTGCAAAAAAGTGAATAGAACCACCCTGCTGAGGGTACAGGCCTACATGGCCCGACGAGCCTCGGACTTGTACTTAGAGAACGGTGTTGCGACATAACAGAATAGCGGTGGGATGCTTCTAATGCAATGTTGACTGTTTGGTCAACAGCACCAGTCACTGCAACAGCTTTGCTCATTTTTAGCTTGTTACAGTAAACAAATACCTGCCCTTACGGTTTTTGTTTTTAACTAATTAGATCACCAATAGGTTCGTTTAATTTTGAATTTAGTTAAGTTTTTAAGAATCCATCTATAAATATTATTAAATAAAATCTCACATTAGAATACTCACAATCACAAATCAAAAGCCACTAGAATAGAACACTTCTTTGTTTGTAAAATAGCAATTACAAGAAGCCGAAGTTAGGGCCCCATGGCCCTTTCTTTCACCCAACCTTATTACGAGACACACCATGCTCAGTGTAGTTAATGTATTAAGCGACTGTGTAACTCCGTCATTTATCATGCGAGTCTCACAATTAATTTTCTTTTGAACAACCTTCTAGATCTGCGCAGTACCATCATGTTGTATTCTTATTCAAATACATGTTACAGTTAATTACTTCATTTTGTCAAAATAATACATAAGTTCGAGGTAACTAAAATAAAATGTACAATTTCAAATAAAAACTGTAATTTAAAATACTTTTCAGGTAAAACGATTGTATCTCACATAAGATAAAAACAATTAACAGAGATGTGTCTTTAAGAGGTTTGTTTGATTCAAAATAGCTCCATGCAATAAAAAGAACCTTATGAGTCTTCCATATCTCAGCGTTATAATCAGTTATCCACTCCAGTCACCCGGTTGTGGTTGACAAACTTCTTCTATAATTTAGTCTGTGGTTTTCAATTTCTTGCTAATTATAGCCTCTTTTTTTACTTTATCATTCACATCCACCTCCTTCTTGGCCTATCTCTTTATTTCCTAGTACTTGTACAGTACAACCTTGATTATCCGGCATTGCTTTATCCAGCTGTCCATGTTATCCTGTTCGGCAAGTAGATAGCAATACAAATTATTTACAAGATACAATTAGAATTAATCGGAAGCGTCTTTCACTTTTCAAATGCAAATGTCATACACGAGTGTTTCGGGTTTGTATTTCGCAAATTGCTTACTGACCAAGTGCTTACTGACCTAGAAGCTGAAACTGAAACAAGTATAGAAGATAGATGGATTAGTCTGAAAAGTGCTATACAAGAAACAACTATGGAGATATGTGGAAAAAGGAACAGGAAAAAGAGAAATGTCTGGTTCGACGAAGAATGTGAGAAGAAACTGGAAGAGAGAAAAGAACTAAGGAAAAAATGGCTACAAGAACAATCAGAGGAATCAAATCAGAGGTACAGAAGGTTTCAAAACGAAACAAATAAACTTTTGAGAAAGAAGAAAGTATATAAATAGTATAATAGGCAAAGCAGAATCTATGCATAGTGAAAACACTAAAATATCTTATAAGACAGTAAAAATGTTTAAGAAAGGATTCCAACCGAACTCCTTTGGGATTGAGCTTGGAGGAAAAGTCATTGTAGAAAAACCTAAAGTCCTAGAAATATGGAGAAAATATTTTGACAATCTATTAAATGTAGAAAACGATTTTACAAACAATAATAGTGACTGTGTATTCCTAAATGTACAACCAAAAGTAGAAGAACCAAGTATGGAGGAAGTAAAAAGGGTAATAAAAGAGATGAAAAGTAACAAAGCACCTGGCGCAGATGGTATCAGTGCCGAAATAATAAAGGCAGGAGGTAAATATTTAATTACGCAAATCCATAAGCTGTTATTACAAATCTGGAAAGAAGAAGGAATGGGAAGAAGCAATAATAATACCACTTCATAAGAAAGGCGACAAACAGAACCCAGAAAACTACAGAGGAATATATCTTTTAAACACTACCTACAAAATCTTCTCCAAAATTGTACTTAGAAGACTAGAAACCTACACCAATGAAATTATAGAAGAACACCAAGCTGGATTCATAAAAAGCAGATCGACCGCAGACCAAATTTTCATTCTTAAACAAGCCATTTCAAAATACTGGGAGTTTAACAAACATTTTTTTTGGAATTTTTATCGATTTCAGCAAAGCCTATGACAGTTTGTGTAGAGAAAAGATATGGGAAAAAATGGAAGGTTTCGGAATACCAAGGAAAATCATAAATTTGGCAAGGCTTAGAGTAAATAACAGCAGATGTAGAGTAAAAGTGGAAAACGACTACACCACAACCTTTGAAGTTAAGACAGGAGCGAGACAAGGTGATGGCTTGTCCCCTATTCTTTTTAATATCGCATTGGAAGGAGCATTAAAAGAAGTAAAGAAAACTAATATAGGGATAGAAATAGGGGATAAAATATCAGCTCTGGCCTTTGCAGATGACATAGTTTTGTTGGCAGAAAGCAAAGAAGATCTGAAAATTATAACTCAAATTTTAATTAAAGAACCCAAGAAGTTGGACTTAAAGTTAGCAATGAAAAAACTAAATTTATGTATTTTGGCCGAAATCCTGACAACACACAAAATTTTACAGTAGAAGGAAACAATTTTGAAAGAGTAGATGAATTCAAATACCTTGGTACAATAATTAGCTCTAACAACAGTGAACACACAGAAATTGAAAGTAGAATAAACTCAGCTAACAGAAGCATGTTTGCTCTAAATAAACTTATGTCATCAAAACTTTGTCTTACCATACAAAAATTTAAATTTACAAAACAATAATCAGACCAGTAATTCTCTACGGAGCTGAGTCATGGATTATCAACAAAAACACAGAAAAAAAGCTGATCACTTTTGAGAACAAAGTACTCAGAAAAATCTTTGGACCCACAACAGAAAACCCTATGGAGGCTGAAGCACAACAGAGAAATTAGAGATCTATTCAAAGAACCAGACATTATAGCAGAAGCCAAGTGCCGACATTTGCGGTGGGCGGGGCACGTAGTGAGAAGAAATAATAATACTATGGTAAAACAAGTGTGGAAAGAAAACCCTGACGGTAGAAGGCCCCCTGGACGTCCTAAGAAAAGATGGAAGGATCAAGTGGTCATCAACATGAATAAATTAAGGGTCAATGAAGAAGATGCAGAGGATCGTGAGAAGTGGAGGCAAATTGTTGGTGAGGCCAAATACCACCTTGGGTATCAGTGGCCATGGGAGTAAAAGTAAGTATTTCGCAAATTGCAGGCGCTGTATTGATTAGTTACTCTCTCTCGACAAGCGGTCGCTTGTTACTGCCTAATAATTTAATAATGCGCCTGAAGATTTGAGCTGGCAATGATGTTTACTTTTGTTCAGTGTGGCTGGCTAGAAGAGTCCATCTCACGAGTGAAGGAAGACGGAACTGGAACAGTTCATTTTACGTACACATAATTTGCAGTTACATAACTTAAGTATAAGATTTAATATTTAAGAAAACATATATAATTTACATAACATTTACCTTACAATTTTTGATAGCCTAATTAAAACACAGTTGTATTTTTAAAGCAGCGTTAAAGTTGGCGATCATGATAAACATCGTTCGTTTCACTAAAATAGCTGCAGAGTGTGTTGCATCACGTGTAATTGTAGGCATTCTGCTTACGCATGCTGTCCGTTATCAGTTACTAACCATGATTCTCTAATAAAACCAAGTTATTTATGACTTACCGTATGTTTTATCCGGCTTTTATCCTATCCGGCTTGACCTTCGCCACATTAGGCCAGATAATCGAGGTTGTACTGTATATCAAAATATTTTCTAACCTTTCTTGTCTACACTTCTCTCTTGATGTGTCCAAACCATCTCAATTTCGTTTTTCCTACATGTTCGATTACAGATCTCTCAACTCCAGCTTGTATTCTATTCAAATATTTCTTACGGTCTTTCCTTGTCTTTTTTATCGTTGCTCTTATGAACTTCATTCCTGTTGATTATATTTTACTCAAGTTGGGTTTAGTTCACATGCAGGTTTCAGCTACTTGTTAACATTGGTCTAAAATAAGTGTTACATAATGTCAATTTGGAATTTGTCATTACTTGTTTATATCAAAGTGACAAATCTGACTATGGAAATTTGGAAGCTAATTTTGTTCTTGTTTCATACTTCCATTTTAGAGACACTTTTATATCTCATACTGATAATTAATAAACTGAAACAACTGGCCAGATGATGTACACCATACAATGCATTTGCGGAAAGTAAGTTCTTGCACCATCATCAAACTATAATTGATATCCTAGATATATATACTCTCACCTGCTAGCTTATACTTAAAACTATTGTTAAATTCAGTTTCCACCTCAGGAACTTCTGAGGGTGACTAGCTTATCTTAACGTTCAGTTTTTCACAGTGAGGACATCCACAGGTTTTTGGATTGTTGTCATATTTAAAGCATCTAACACTCCACTGAATTTGGGATTCTGGGATTGCAAATCCAAATTTCTGCTACAAGAACACGCTCCAAATTTAAATTCTTCTCACATTCGTCCCAACTGGGTTTAAAATTTAATCCAGGCAACTTTAATTTATAGTACCTGTGAGTATTTTTGGAAACCAGTGAGATTCAGGGTTTTATTAACCTTATGATCAAAAGCAAAACAAAAATATTCTGGGAATCTGTGAAAATTTATCAGAGCTATCATAAATGGTCTTCTCTCTTAAATTTTCTTATCCATCTCTTGACTAAATTGGCATTAAAAGAATGAGATAAACTTTAATGTATTTTTTTTACATTTTCTATCTCTCATTGAATTGCACTTTACACCTCAGAAATATGTAAACAAATTTTAACTTCCTTATCATTCATTGCATTAAAAAGCTGGTAATGGAATGAACCTGATAACAAATGAAGACGAAGATGGTTTTGTTAGTATACATTTTAACAATAAACAACCACAGGAAACACAATACTAATAAAACATAATAGCCTCAGCGTGTAGCTGATAAACTAAAGGAACTAACAAGCATGTAGTATAAAACTTCAACGGTGCTAGACCGATATTATCTATTTTTTCTTTACATACTTCGAAGATTGACATTTCTTCACAAACAAATGAAGTAAAAAGTTTCTTTATGGAGGTTACAACTTTTATTCACCTGCTAATCAAGATATCATTCACCCTACCAAAAGTTTTTAGTGAAATAATTAATCTGTACAACATTGAAAAAACTTTTTTGTAGATAAGCCTGCTGATACACAATACTTACAACTTTGCACACCGTGTAGTGTCGACACATCTCCGACAGAGTGTTTGCCAAATAATCACAAACTGAACACTTAATGTAGTTGTACTGCTCAAAGAAGTAAGTCCAAGACTGCATTAAGACTCGACTAGGCTTGCTTTTCTCTGTACGTTCTGGGGATCTGAAATTACAAATAAAAAAATCATATTACTTCTTAAAATTAGAAAAAAAAATTAGAAAGAATTAATATTATTGTCTTACATTAATGGCTATGCCATAATTACCCAGCGACAGCAAAAATGGATCCTAACAAAAAGCAAGCAACTAATAAATATCAATAGGCTATTTTTTTTTCTTTCACTTTAAACTAGACCAAATTCAATAAAAATTCCTTGACATGATAACTGCCAAGAAACTAATTGACCGACTGACAACTTGTATTATTTGCTCTGATAGAAAATCTACAGCTCTTCTTGCCACGTGGCGTCTTGCGTCTGTTGTTCTAAATGGAGTCTATTTTATACATAAACTATTTTTCTAACTCCTTATTTATGCTAGAACACTGTAGTGTCATGAAATTACTGCTTTTCATGTGTTTGTAGTGTTTATTTATCAAATAAGCAATCATGAATAATTTTTAAGTTGTATTTTTATAAATTACAGTACTCTACCAGTACTTCCATGCATAACATAATTTGTTAAGATATGTATTCAATGAATGTATTTGATCACTTATTTTATGTTTTGTGGATGTATTTTATACATTTCCTTTAATTAAACCGGTATATAATAAGAGGATATGTAGGAAAACAATAATATACATTTAGCTTAGTCTAGCATCTTTTAGATCTTATTCCACTCTTTTCACAGTAATAAGTACTTAGGTGAATATTATTTCCATGTTATAATTTTACAAGAAACTTGATAAACCCATTCACGCTTTTCTATGGCTTAGTCTGGTATTAACAACTATCATGATTTTTATTGGTTGTTTTCATAAATAAACGATCATCTGGTCAGAGTAATAAACGTACAGGATATGATTTGGATATAATTTACGTATAAATCAGCTGATCACAGAAGCACTTTTCAGCACTGACATTTATTTTCATATGTGAAATGCAGGTAAATCTGGAAATGCTTGAAATGTCCTGTTTCCATTTACAAGTTAGGATCTAAATATATAAAAACAATTTTGTATAGAAATGCAATATTGTATAAAAATAAAAAGATCCATCCAGCACTTTTCAAGTTTTTTGTACATAAACATACAGAAGTTTCTTTTATATTTATTTATTATATATATATTATTATATTTTATTTATATATATATATACTTCTGTACGTTTATGTACACAACACTTGAAAAGTGCTGGATGGATCTTTTTATTTTTATACAATATTGCATTTCTATACAAAATTGTTTTTATATATTTAGATCCTAACTATTTTTTATAGACTAAAACATCTTCTGAGAAAAAACTTATAAGTGCAACATATATATAAAAACATTTATATATGTACATAAATATATATAGATTAAATTAAAAGTAAAATCTAGGATGACAGATTCAATGCAAATTCCGTAATGTTTTCCAGTATCACATATATTTCAAGAACTGTGTTTCAATTTAGTCTCAGTTTGGTTTGCACTTGATGAACCTGACCATCCAAATGCATGGTTGTAACTGTAAGTTGAAAAATATCACAGATAAATTAATCTACCCAGATAGCTCAAAGTATACAGGAAAAGCGTACGCACTGTTTAAGGAGTACGTAGGCAACACACACTACACAACCACGAATTTAGGATGTGACGTTGCCACATTTAACAAGTATTAAATCTCAATTATTATTATCAGCTAATATTTATTATTGTAATATTTGTTTTTAATATGGTTAGTTGATTGAGTTCTATCTGGCAACACCGCCCTATTGACAGCTGCTCGACGCGCTTTAAAGCGGACAGTTAACAGACTATAACAAAATATTCAACATACGTTAGCATGGGGATGAACTACCTGGGTAGAGTTAGGTATCTGTGGAAAATACATTTCTCAAGGAAGTTTTTTTTTCGTTTAAACTTAACCACCTTTAAGTATGAGCTCAGTTGAAGGTTCAAACCTTGGACAACACACTTGGTAATCTGAAGCTTTAGTCACTAAGCCTCCTAGTATAAGTACAACAATGAACACTATAAAATATCTGTGGTAAAAAGTGTCAATTATTAAATAAGAATACAGTAAAAGAAATGTCTTATCACAATAGAAAAAAAAAACTATTAATATGCAGTTCAAACATAAATCAATTCACATACAGTTGAGAAATACTATCAAATTAGTAGCCATTTAGTTTACATGTGAATTAATGTTAGTTCATAAAATTGTTATTTCTTAACCAATTTTTTAAAATGAGGTATCATTACACAATTATTATAAAACCAGTGGGTTTTTTTTTTTTTAGATAATTGTTAAAATGTTTTTAAATGGCCATAATTTTTAAAATTATCAAGATAAATTTAGAAAATAATAAAAATAGTTTTAAAATATTTTTTTTATCAAATACTACCTCCTAACATAACCATTTACCAAGTTTTGTAATAATCGTAAAGATAACAAGAAAGAATAAAATTGGTTTATGAAAAAAACAAAATGGCTTCTAGCTACTAAACAAAGCGGAAATTGAAAAAATATTATTCTTCATTTTTTAGCTTAGAATCACACATAGAATCTGTGAAAATGCATAGCCAGCCCCACCTTTTTGTAACATTCTGTATATAAGCTGATAAGTTTGAGTGATTTTAAATATATAGAATCTATATTTTCTGGTGACAACCGCCATCAAGGTGCTAACTACACTATTTACAAGATAACCAGACGTTTCGCCCATGCTGTGATGTGGCATGATGGTGGTATCGCTGAGGCTCAGTGTCTCAGTCTCAGCAATACCACTGAGGATGCCCCATCAAATCATGGGCAAACGTCTGGTTATCTTGTAAATAGTGTAGAAAGCACCATGACAGAGTTGTCACGAATATTTATTCTAGTTATGACACCAGCCACTGAAGATCTAAGATTCTAAATAAACATTACTCACTCTGGTTCCGACTCAGTATCAGACACCGGTTTGATGACATTATGTGCTCTTGATAAATGCAAGTCAAGTTTCTTCTTGTCGTCTGTACATCCTTTACAGTGTTCACAGATATATTTGAATTTTGAGTTAACCTGAAAAAAAAGGAAAATATTGATTTTAACGGACCTTAAAAAGTTCTTTAAAAGGTGTGTGTGTATGTGTGTGTGTGGGGGGGGGGGGGTTACAGAAAAGAGAAGGTTTGTAATAACACAATTGAAGCTTGCTAATATTTGTTTATTACATACTTACACTGGATTTTTTAAGACAACAGAAGGTTCATTGTTGTCTAAACAATTGATTAATACCAGTCGGCACTGGTGGCGCAGTGCTCTAACCCAGCTACTTGCTGACAAAGTGTTTGAGAGATTATAGGCGATAGGTTTCTTTGCTCGATCCTCTTAAGACCGACACGGCATCCGCTCAATGGTTGCCATCAACGTGAACACTACTAGAGAAATCTGGAGTGTCCGTGTTGAATGGTAGTCAAGGTTCGGATGTTGTGTAGGGAAGAGAACTGAGTGTCAGACTTGTCAGTTAACTGAAAATCAGACCTACACTATGTGGTTCGGATTCCACGTAAAGCTGTAGCTCCCATAGTTGCCCTGGCTATTGGGCTATTAATAAATAGTCCTTTCTGAGCTAAGTTGAACTTAGGTAATAGCAATGACTACACTTGTTCATGTACACACATCACACTCATTCACCCCTCATATTCGCCTATGTCTCTACGATCGGCATCTTAGAAATGAATAATAATAATAATCAAGGAAGATAATCATTTAAATGATAAAATTAGTAATTTATAGTATATACTGTAAAACACAAGTATTTAAAGAAAGTGGTAAAATGACATTTTTCCAAGCTTCCGGTGTCAACAATTCAAGAAATGTGCTAATGTACATAATTTCTTAAGGTTACTCCATCCTACGATGAGGTATCCTCTATCAAAATGCCTAGATGACTCAAAACAGTGTTTCGATGATCTCTCCTAGATTAACTAACTGATATACTGATATTTGACATGAAACTTATGTCTGATGAGATGAAGTACATTACCGTCCCCTGAACAAGAAACCTGTATCTCATGACATGAAGTATACTTTTCTTTCTTTTAAATAAAACTTGACTCACCAGCTCACATGGGTCTGCAGGCCTGAGTGTGAACTTTATTCAGCAAGTGAAGTACCGACCATCAGCTTAGTGGGGATTTAAACGTCAGACCTTGCCCTCTTTAGTATGAAGCCTTAGCCACTGAGCTACCACGCTGGCACTATACTACCATTCCATTTAAGAAAAATTCATCCAATAAGATAAAGTGCATTACCATCCTTTATAATAATAAAAAAAAAATAGTTTCACTAAAGAGCTATTCTACAATACTTTTATAGGTTCATTTATTGTTTTATTTTTTTATTTTTATTTATTTTATTTCCCACGGTTTAACCAATTTTACAAGTACAATAACATACAAGATGGCAGTCTATGATTCATGTTACTTTCTATGATAATGAACTAAAACTAACAATCAAATACTTCAATAACAACAATTTAAAATAGTCTCAACAGTCCAATAGCATAATAAGAGTAGTGTGTAACCATCGTGTTTATGTTTCATTGTTTGAATGGATATATATAAGGTTAATTTTTTTCTTAATT